>JAVCKS010089972.1:1389-16905 GCA_032273685.1 Pteraster tesselatus | reverse complement strand
GATCGTCGGAGCTAATAGGGCCCAGTTCTATATGCCGAAATCGCATTTTACCAAGAGGCGATAATATCGCCTATGTATAACAAAATAATACGAATGTTGTATGGCATTCGATTCTACTGATGATAACAAGACAATGTACATTGCGTCTATCTCGTTTTGCAATGAAACTTTTCATGTACTTGTGAGTTGTGTGTTTAGTGTATAGGTTAAGCCTTGCTTTATGGCCCATGTTTCACCACAATACTTTGTTGCTAAAAAACAACTGAAGGAAATAGCTCTTGAATTCTATTATGTAGGCCTATAATTTGTTTGTTGTTAATCATGAAAGTTGCATTAGTCCAGTGATACGTCATACCAAGGCCTGATCTAACTAAAATGGCGGTAACCGCTGGTTGTGGAGGGCGGAGTTAATTGCCATTTGTTCTGCTGCTCAGTGGGTGGAGTTTTTGTACCAATAAGTCCAACAGTTAGGATAACAAATTTGTGAGGTTGTCCCTGTTAGTCGAGTAATGTACACGTACTCATCTTTATTGTTAGGCCATTTGCAGTTGAGGTCCAAATAAGAACCATAATAACGGAGACATCGTCGCTAATTGCTACCCTGATTCATAGACCGCATATCAACAGGAAGATTAAACTGACGCGCATCATGGATTTGATGTAAAGGGTCCTCTTAAAGGAATAAGAAACATGAATCGCAAAAAAGACAACTTTCCACAAGAGCCAGGTTCTATGGGATGCGACTCCAACCTATTGGTCTAGGTGCACAGGGACGTCGGGTTGGGTGAAGGAGTGGAAATCCCAAGAGATTTCCACAGTTATTTGAGACTGTGAACGATGAGTACTATTGTAGCATCCACAACACTAATAGCAACACAACCCCTACCCTTAAAGGGACGCTTTTGTTAGGCTAGGTAGGGCGCCCCATTTGGTCATAATGCGCGGAGTCGAGACTGAGTGGGATAACCAAAGGGAATCGCAATTTCTCGTTTTCCCTTCGGGTTAACTAGTACTACCAATCAACACAAGATTACTATTAGCTTGTTTATCTTTTAAGTGGTCTTGGTAAATTTTCTATAAAATGGCTTGCAGGCAAAATTATGTTCACTTAAAACTTGCCGCCATTCTGTCTGTTTGCGTTGACTTGGCAGTGGCAGATCGTCTGCTGTTATGATACAATATGTAGGTACAACAACGTAAGTAAGGAAAAGCTTAAACCCAGACTGCAGGAGGTACCTCCATGCTCAGAGTTTTTCACTCCTGTGTTTTAATTCACGCCGGTACTATTGAATAACGTAAAGACAGCTAACATACATTGATATCCAAAGCAGAAAATGCCACAATGGTTGTCCAACGTAACTCCATTGAAAAGCTGCAATATTCTAGCTGTATAATTGCATTGAGGAACTTAAACTGATGTCCAGCGAAATGAAGTCGATCGACACTCTAAATAAAATATACTATCAAAAATATACGTTTTGAACATTATATAGATTCTAGAACAATATTATAACTGTACGAAATGATAGCGAACAGTGAAGATTTTACAGGAAAAAAAACACAGAATCATTCTGTAAATTGTTGTAACTGGAAAATTTCTGCAATTTAACAGAACAGATTTTTTTTTTAAAGAGAAGAATTTTTTTTTACAGGAAATTGCCATGCTTACATACCCCATCTACCAATTTTCTGTAATTTCATAGAGTGCTTCGTGAAATAAAGTAATCCACCTTTTTTAAAGGAAAAATCGGTTTTCTTTATACAAAATTGTTTTGTGAATCATTGTAGCCGCATACCATCTGTAATTTTAAGGAATAATTCTAAAAGAAACGAATAACTGGTTTTCAACAGAATTTGTCATTTATTTTACTTAAAATGAAAAGAAGAAAAGGTCTTTTACAGGAAATTTGTATGCTTACAGACCCCATGTACCGATTTTCTATAATTTTACAGAGTGTTTCGTGAAATAAAGAACATGTACATTTCAATAATTGAATTATGTGCAAATTCCTATTGGTGGTACAGCGCGCTTGTAATTATGATTCGACTTTTTTGGGAATAAAGATGATTACAAATAATTAAATCCTTATGAAAAACTTGAACATTCTTACTTAAAATTAACTCATCGACAAATATAATGTTGTTTTATTTTTGCCTTGATTAAGAGATACATTATATAATTTCAAATTGCGGTCCTTGTTTAAGCCAGTTTCAATAGTAAGAATCAGTGCAAATGAGTATGTAAATTAGTATGCAAAAACAGAAGCCTAGCTAAGTTTGTCCAACGCGTATACCGTTGTTATGCCGTGTACGTGTATAATGCGCTTAACATTATTAGCTTACGTGCCGGAATCGAACCAGGAAAATGCTTCATGACGTCTTGCCGATGGGTTTCGGGTAGTTGAGATCACTTGTCAGAGTCTCGAGGGTTTGTGTTTGTACATGTAAACCTTATTTATCACATCCAGATTTTCTGTTAACAAACGGATGAACTGTAAATGGTGACAAGAAAAATGTAGTAAAACTACAGGACTTTTCGAGACTCTGGTTCTTTTCTGGGTTTTTTAAAGAGAAATTTCATTTATCACATACAGATAGTCTGTTATAAAACAGATAAGTAGTAAATTGCGATCAGACTTATTCAGTAAGATTACAGGAGTTCTCTTTTGCATGTACTTTAATGTTTTTTAAAGAAGAAATTGTATTTATCACATACAGATTGTCTGTTAAAAACAGATAAGTAGTAAATTGTGATAAGAATTGTGCAGTAAAATTACAGCAGTTCTCGAGACTCTGCTGCAGGCACTTTTCTGTTTGTTTTTTTTACAGAGAAACAGTGTACACAGTACAGCAGCGGCATGATTCGGCTCGAGAGCGAATTTTATTACGTGTAGGTATACCACCGAAGTTTGCCTATTTTGATCAAATGCGGAATATAAATAAAACAGGTTCGTTGGTAGCTATAGTCAAGATACTACTTGAGCTGATGTAGTTTACTAAAACTCCGGACTAAGACACTGCCGCGTAGGCCTACTCATAATCACCAATCGCATGCAGGATTTTCACGAGACCGCCTTTCTCGACCACGGATAAATCGCAGTTACCATTACTCCGTAATCAGGACTGAGCAAGCACACTAGTCCTAAAAACACAACCAGATTTTAAATGCAACTCCCTGGCAGGGTCTGCAACAAAATTTGTGATATACCAGCTAGTGCATTATGTGCAATCGTTAAAATATGAAGATTTCGATCTCATCTGTATCACTGAATAACAATTATATTATATCGCGTAAAAATCTCCATGGACAATTTGGAATTATTAAGCAATATAGAAATAGACACGTTGTAATCATTGGCTCTAAAATGTACCCACCAATAGTTCACAGGCCTGACATTGATACTATTTACCGTGTGAAATTTCGTTTACAAATCATACAATGGCATTTATTGGAGTTTAATACAGACGTCCCAATAGTGATATACCGGTATATTGTTATTGGTAACCTTTAAAGGTTTTATGTTTAAGGAAATCAATCACAAGAATATCATACTTACTGTCTTCCACCCGATAAATATATAAAATGATTCTAGTGTTCTTTCCACAGCAGTCTCTTTCAACACATTGATGAACCTCTACCAGTTTTTAATACATCAAGTAGCATTATAGACTTATTGTTCACATCGGATCCCAGAAATATTTCTGACATTCCCATCATTAGCTGGCTATTGCTATACTTGATTTGACTTTGAGGTAATATTGATCCTCACTTGAAGTCACTACCTCTATCTGTGCAATACAGTCGTTGACATACTTTTCAGCAAATGGTGATTTTATCACACATCACAATGCCACGAAACTTAAACAAATGCTTATGTATAGACCAAGGCTTATGTTTACATGTAGCTCTGTGCACGGTCAAGTGATCATTATGGTGTAATATTGTAATATTCTGACCAGTAATTATGATGTTTAATTATTATGATAATACTTTAACAGAGACCCCAGTATATTACATTTCATTCGTAGACAGATAGCAGTAATTGCAGGCAGTCGTAATAGAGTATGAGAACATAAGTCTAGTACCAGTACCATACGGCTTTCCGATAAAACAACAGTACATTATGTGCATGTCATCGTGGAGTTCACTAACTTTTAGCACAAGTGTTGTTGTAGTGTAAAAAAAACTTTCGCAAGGCAGGCATGTGCCCCTTCCAACAAAAATGCTGTAGATTCGCCCCTTGTTATATGCCGTACGTACGGGTTATAATGTCCTATACATACGGGATATAACTCGTACGTATTATACGAGATGGCTGTGAGAGAACAAGCTAAATCTGCGACCACAGTTATCATGACGTTACAGAGGCATCATAAATGGATTTTGATATTTGACATTCATGGCGAATTTCAGGCTCATAGGGCGGAAACTGTGGCCGCCAATGGGTCGGAAAATCTTTGTGGACCGACAGAACAACCGACAGAGCGAGCTATACCGAGCTGATGTGGCAGCTATAAATAATTATGCACCGTGTACGGTATACAGCTTCTACTCCAAAGGATAAGGTCCCATCTGCAGCCAAATCGTGCACTTTGTGATACAAGTATGGAATTTGGCACACAGTTACTATGGCCCGTAACAGTTTATTTCAAAACTGGACCCCAACCGGATTTGACATGTGACGGCGGGGCGTCGGATGGTGTAGTGGTTCTTTCACTTGCCTTTCACCTCTGGGGTCCGGAATTCGATTCCGGGTGTGGATCAGCGTTCGATTCCCGGACTGCTACGTGAAATGGGTTTGCGGTCCCAGCCTGACGTCGTTGCACTCCTGGGGTTTTCCTTACTTTCTTCCTTCCCCCTTCAGCCCATGACGCAGACCGTTGTGGTAGGCTTAAAAACTGTGTCAACCAGCTTCAATTGAAGCATACGAAAGAAAAGGCATGTGACGGCCATGGCGGCCATTTTTCAAAACGGCCCACATGCGAATTTTCAATGTCTCATATCTCGGCTAATAATACAGATATGAACTCGATTTTTGTGTCTATACCTATGTTTTCAAGTCCAACGAATCCAAATAATATAATATTATTTTCAAAATATCTTGTGTCAGCCATTTTGTTTTCCAATATGGCCGCCATTTTGAGTTAAAATTGACAGTGTTCTTAATATCTCGGCTCAAAATGTGGATATACACTTGATATTTTGTGTCATTCACATTTACGGCACCCGCAAAGTGTTGTACATGTCAAGTCTGCCTTCTTGCACACTGTCCTCTGCATACATATCGCGTGGTACATCCACACTTGATGACTGCACGACATGCTTCATCAGCAGGTGGAAGAGTCATCCATTTCATCTTCCACTGTGCATTGGACGTCTCCCAAGTCCAATCTGCTGGACTTGGTAACTGTTGTGCTTTGATCATTGCTTGACCCATACATGACCTGCCTCGTATCCTACTCGCAACAGATGCTGGGCTAGTGCGTCTTCAGTAAATCTCTTTGAATGTGTTCAAAATCTAGTACCAGATCATGACACAGTCAAACCACACGATGCCCATATTATGATCATCTTAGCTGGTGCTGCCATTATCAACATTATGCCACATAGGTCATGGAATATATCCATAAGCAGTTTAGTGGCAAAGTGCTGCGAGTTGATATTGTGTTTGATATCTACAGAAAGAACAGCTTGAAAGCTTGCACGAGACAGAAGGGGGGTAAAGGTATCCGAAAGCGTGTTGAAGGGAAGATCAAAGTACCAAGTAACTGGCAGGAGTGCCTGCGCGTAGATGACAGCAAGTGTGAGCTCTTCCACCTCATCAGTGAACGTGTTGTGAATGAAGCATTCCCAGGAATGGTGATAATTACCCATGATGAGAGGACACACGGATGTTTGTGCATGCCTCAGACGGAGCTCAACATGATGAAAAAGATTCTTCCCAGAACTGTGGACACGGATATCGTAGTCATAAGCATATAAGTGTGGCTCAGAAGATTGGTTGTGAGTGTCTATGGTTGGCTTTTGGTACAGGCACCACATTCCGGTATCTCGATGCAACAGCCATGGCTGAAGCGCTTGGTAACGACAAATGCATGGCACTTCCTGCATTCCCCGCCGGGAAAGGAAAACGTACCGTACCGCCTGGTCTGCGTGGAATGTCTTCGACGATGCCACAACAGCTCTGTGCACACTGGCCGATACGCCAACCACAGATAATGTCCTGAATGTTCTTCCCACAATTGAGAGATTACTGGTGATCATGTATGACCGTGTGAGCCCTGAAAGTAGTGTTAATAGTGAAAGATAGAGGTTATTTACTCAGAAAGGCAGAGCCATTGAAAACATTCCATCAACCAAAGACGCACTCGCCCAGCACCTGTTGCGAGTAGGATACGAGACAGGTCATGTATGGGGTCAGGCAATGATCAAAGCACCACAGTTACCAAGTCCAGCAGACTTTGGGTGGACTTGGGAGACGTCCAATGCACAGTGGAAGATGAAATGGATGACTCTTCCACCTGCTGGTGAAGCATGTCGTGCAGTCATCAAGTGTGGACGTACCACGCGATATGTATGCAGAGGACAGTGTAGGCAGACTTGCCATGCACAACACTATGCGTGTGCCGTGGATCGACAAACATATCTTTAGTGCCAACAGGCAAAATATTGTCATATTTAGTTGGATTCCTTGGAACTGAAAACATAGGTATAGACACACAAATCAAGTGTATATCAACCCTTTGAGCCGAGATATTAAGAACACTGTCAATTTTAACTCAAAATGGCGGCCATATTGGAAAACAAAATGGCTGACACAAGATATTTAGAAAAAATGTCATATTTGGATTTCTTGGACTTGAAAATATAGGTATCGAGTTCATATCTGTATTATTAGCCGAGATATGAGACATTAACAATTCGCATGTCGGCCATTTTGAAAAATGGCCGCCATGGCCGCCACAGGTCAAATCCGGCTTGGGTCCAGTTTTGAAATAAACTGTTACGGGCCATAGTAACTGTGTGCCAAATGTCATACTTGTATCACAAAGTGCACAATTTTTTGCTAATCCTCTGGACTATTTGTACTTTAGCGTTGTTTCTCCGCCGTTTATATGAAACAATCGCATTAATGAAAATAAACTTCAGGGATTGCAATAAACTTTTAAATACTCAATATTATTACGATCCTACACTTGGGGAAACCTATCAGATGTCGCTCATTATTAATTTTCATCAATAATAAATATCAAAATTAATGGTAAATGTTTTCCATCCAGTTTTTAATATGTCGTTCTGGGTACAAAATATTCCAAATGTTTGTATGACATGACATAATTATTACAATACCACACCGTAACTGTTTACTAGACCTACGTGTCATTTTGCAAGCCGCCTCATGGATGGGTTTCTTTTGACTGATTTGGCTCTATAACTCTGAAACCAAACCAGTTTCCTTAAGCTACTGTTGTGTGTTAAACTCCCTACCTGTAGCTGGTTTCGTATCTTTATTATCACAGCTTTATCATCTCGTGGTATTAAATTAGTCTTTCACAATAACTATCTATCTCCGGTTGCATACAAAAGCCATCGCCCTCCTTTATTATCCACAGTGTTGACTTAAAATCTTCACGAACTGATCTATGATACGGAATGGTACTTTGAAGTTTGCACAAGTGCCTTTTTCTAATCTCTGCCTTATCGAGATATGTACAAAAAACAATAATTGGACATCAGACAAGTACCGCTTTACGCTTGTAGTCTTTTTGGTCGTGACACTTGGAGGGAGAACGAACATTGTTGGTTGGAGTGATGAAGTGTGCAGGCGGAGTGCCGTTTGGCAAACACTAGTCAGGGACTTGTGGTGTGTAACTTGGCCGCAATTGAGACACTTACAAATGAATGGGAGTTGTGTGTAAAAGCCGTTCAAGTGGGACACCTAGAAGTGGGCCACTTCTAACGGTAATAAAAACAAGATCTAATACAAGTGTGTGCAGAAACAATCTAATACGTATTTACGGATAACTAAAAGCCCACCACTGACAGCGATTGTATCAAGAAATTGCAACCAAATATAAGTTTAACTGTTTAAATGCTTTGGAGCGATTATATTCTCTGATTGGTATATCTTTATAGCCTATAATGCCTCGACCCTGTTAAAAGAAAATCTGGCATCATGTCGAAAGGCTCATAGATAGCCTCGTTACAAGAAAACCAAACCCCAATAACCGTTGCTCGACCTGGAGATTTGTTTCGGATACACGGCATCAGCAGCGAGGACATGGCTTTCTTTCGAGGAAAACAATCGCCATTTGAACACCGGACTCCTAGTCTACGAGCGAGACGAGGGCGGATTTTGTCAAGTAATTGGCTGTTTAGTATTGGGATTATGTGCGTTTTAGAAGCCCGCGTTCAATATAGATCCGCCTAATTGGCGACATCAGAAGAATCATATAAACTTGTTGCATAAAATTAATGATTAATCGCCGTATGCAAACAGTGTTACATTTCGGCATACTGTCTGTATACTTACGAAAGTAAGTGCTTTAAAAAGCCGACGGTGCTGTAAGTATTGGAAACAAAACAAGTTGGCCTGTGTCTATATCAACACTCTGTTTATTGCCTTTGTTTCCAAATATGATTATAAGAGCGAACTTTTCGGCTACTCACCGAAACTATATATAGTCACCGAGTTCATTTTTCTTTATCTGTCAGCATATATCTGTCGGTAAAATGACTTCTGTACTGGCGACGATACTAGTTTATTCAGGGTTTATGCTACTGGTAATAAGATAAAGTCTATCTCGACCTGAAACCGTGACGCCGGTTCCGAACAAATACGAACCAGAATGTTGAACCGTGCACGTAGCTCACGGAATCACGTGAACATTCGATCAATCCACTATTAACATATAGACGTAATTGATTAGCGCGCTATCAAAGTCAAACACGAAGACTACACGAGTCAAACCCCATTACAAATATTGGTTGAGGTGTAGACGTATATATACGGCAGATTGCAGCTGTGTGTACGTTTGTGATACGACTACTGGACCATTTGATAATATTATGACGTATTTACCCCGCCTATGGTAGATAGCAGTAGCGTGTATATATGTTAGTTGTGGCGGATTGTGCTTTGTGAGCCGGGGGCACCCCATAACAATCGCACAAACGCAAAAACTCTCAAGGACCATCTTAAAAATGGGGACGCTCATCCCTCCTATCTTTATGCTAAAGATTTGACTTTTCATCTTATATTTCTCAGTAGCTTGCGAAAACTATTTGGGCCACTTTTGTCGCTGTTACTCTACTTCAAACTTCCCATCACAAAATGATGATTCATTCGGCGTCGGAGAAAAACAATGTGTAACGTGTATTTTAAAACTTATGCATTGTAACACTTTGAAACAATTTAGTACTACGTCATTAATAAACTAGGCCAACAAAGTTCGGATACCAGTGATAAATTTAGAAATATTTTATGAGTACGGGACATAACTATGGATTATAGTATATATTATTTTAGCCTAGTATATCACCCATTTGTTCAGCGCACACCTGAGTTCCTAAGTTCATGGTTTATTGCACTCGAGTCAGTCAAAGCACAGTAGGGTCTAAATGAAAAACGCAAAAACAATGAAATCAAATTCAATTAACTTTATTGGAGCTGTATGCAGTATGCACTATTGCTAATCAATATGATGCGCATAAATACATTCTTCTTGTCACCCCGAAAATCAGGCTGTGAATCTGTAGGTTTTCACGAACACGCCCTGTTCTTGAACAGTCAGGTCCCACAGCGGTACTTTCCTCGCCTTCACCACTATAAGACACGGGTTCGAATCCGGGGGCTGACATGTGAATTTGGTTTTTGGTCCCTGCCTGACTTTGCGGGTTTCTCCCAGGTCCTGGGTTTTCCTTGTTGGTGAACCGTATCTTGTGGTGGCGTAACAAATTTGTATCAATTAGAGTTCCTGTATAACCAGAGTTGCGACAACCTAAGATTTCAAGGCCATTTTGTTTCCACCGAACATGGGAAAACAGGTGCATAAACATAACTGAGCACATGTATTCATCGTGCGCAGTGGAATCAAAATGGCTACATGGCTGTAACATTTGCACCCTCAACTCTGACTCTAGTATCAATGATACAAGCTGGGCGAGCGATCGATGCACCTCGTGATGGGCCGCGTTGTCAGGTTCTTCCAACCCAGGATACAGACCGTACGTTGATAAAAGAGTATCAACAAGTTCCATAGTATCATTATTTCTATAGAGAACCGATCAAATTGTGTAATAGAAAATCTTCTTTAGTGAAAATTTATCTTTATTTTATCAAATTCTGTTTATGACTGACACCCACATTAGTGAGGTCTCTATGAGGTGATTTTTGATCCGTAAGTGGAAACAATGAGAAGCGCTGCTTTATGTTTGCTGGTGATTGTGCTGCCAACTATGATCCTACTGACCACTTTCATAATTAAATAAATAAGGAGAGAAGAAACAACTCTCCCTACCCCCCCCCCCCACATCAAACAAACAACAAAACAACAACAACCAAAGACCAGATAACAATGCCCGTTGCATTGTAGTGATCAGGGTCATTGGATGACCTGACTTTGCTTCACTAATTTGAGAGTCAATGCTAACGGATGGTCTGAAATAAAGATTATTTAAGAAGATTTCCTATCACAGATATAGGATGAAAATACTATGGAGTAGACGGAAATTATTATGGTTGTGCATTTTTTGGGGGGACACCTGTATAATGCCAACAAAGTGACGATGGTGCTTTAATGATTATAGTGTATTATATTGTTTTATATCCAGGTCCTTGTCCTCGTGGAACAACACATCGATCTTTGTAGAAGTAACGTGGGAAAACAACCTGGCTTGAACATGTACGTCAGATTGAATCTCCACAACCCCCCGTCGTTTCATATAATACGGAGCTAAAGTAATCTTTCTTGGTGAATTATACACCAACAGCTATTATCAACAGGTGGCCTGCCTATTGTATCCACCAACAAAAGACCGTTTTTCGACTGTGAAAAACCAAATTAAAGGTTTAACCCTGATTATGTAATAACCGGGCCGCGTACGTTACGCTAAGCTCCTACCCCGATTTCTCGATTCGTTCATGGTTAGGGAATCTTACCTCGGGATCTAGGCCGGGGTGTCGCGGCTGGGATAGCGGTAATCCATGTACAGTTCATTCTCCCAATTCTATACACCCGACCAACCGTGTCGATTTTAAAACGTTTCAAATAGAGACCGAAGTCACATACGTGATTACTAAATTGTGTAACATAGCATATACAAATTGTAAAAGAGTTGATAGTTGATTGATAGTTATAAATCTCTATTTAAAAATTCCACATTCTCTATACTGCCATCGATTTAAAATGTTCGATTATCATAAAATGATATCCGGACGAGAGACCACTTAGGACACAGACCAATGAATGTATACAGGCCTGATTTTACCGCCGTAACAAGGACGTAAACATGTATACTATCAGCTCAGAGCAGGCTGACCAGAGCAAATCATTTATTTTAAGGCCGTGAGAACAGTCCACCACGTAGCGCTAGCAACCATCAACCGTCGGCCATGAAAGAGAATTCTGCGGCCCTTCAAACGCGCCTAGCAAGTGAATCCCACGAAATTGCCTTTTATAAAGATCTGCCACTCGGCGGCACACCTGCTGTGCTACAGTGGGCAACGTATACGTGTACATGTACGTGTATATGCACTTATGTAAGCTGCTAATCGAGAATTGAGATGAGCTAAGAAGGACGATTTCTTTCCCATGTTTAGTCCTGATTATACAGCCTGATATATAGTACTAGATATAACAATAAATATCCGGTAGAGAGAGAGAGAGAGAGAGACAGAGAGAGCGAGAGAGAGAATACGTTGTAATTGTCAATCTTTATGGAAGCCTGTTCCGGAAATTGCTTGCAACAAGAATGCTCTCAAAGGGCTCTTGATCGTTCTGAAAGATATATAGAGTCTATAAGATTTGCAAATTTGCAAATTACTTATCTTCGTGGTTTTTAAATAAAAGATTAAGTTCAATCATAAAGAACGTAATTAAATTATGGCTAAATATCTTCTTTTTTCGATTGAAAGCTATCGAATTCTATTGAATTATATTGAGTTGTGGAAAGTGCTTTACGAATCACTAGCTCGTCCACGTGTTGCTTACTGCTGTTCCGTATGGGATCCATACAGGCGCAATCACATAAACGTTGTGGGTGGGATTGGGTGCTCAGTGATATTTTTTCAAAATGTTTATTAGGTTTATAGTCTTGGATCGGCAAATTGTGTACGCTTAATTCCTAAGAATCGAACACTGGACTCGTGCCATTCTCGATTAGTATAGTGCCGTCTTGGGCGCGGGAGCACCTTGTAACCAGCTACTTTCTTCAGTTATAGCCAGACCAATTATACCAAACCTATTAGCGTCGCCCATTCAATTGTATACATAAACAACCACTGACGAAGTGTTCGTCAATGTGCAAGACATAGACTTGTCTTTAGGTGAATGATATTTTGCCGAATTGTCGGAATTTATTCAGGCATGTACCTGAATAAAAACGAAGATTGAGTGTATATGAAAATAAAACCTTATTTTTTAGCCAAACAAAAACCATACGTTTCGTTCTCGGATGCCAGGAAAACGCTTTGCACTTTACCTGTCAAATTTTCCTCGGAGACAGTTTCGTTTCGCGTTTGTTCGATCGTTTATACCTATTGTTATCTACGGGCCTATTGAATTTTACAATTGTTTTTTCTTAGGGCACGAAAACCCCATTATTTGAGACTAAATTATAGCGGCTTTAGCTGAGGAGATTTAAGTTTAAACGGAAACCCACGCTTCCGAATTGCGCCTTACGCGCATTTTCAGTCGGCCCGAAACACGCATATACATTATATATCTAAGTTGACTATTGGTGAGCCAAAGCCAACTAATCCGTGGGCGGAGTCTATGAAGTCTAAGATTTCAAAACCTTCCAATCGTCTGAAGAATGGGGCGACGTTGATCGACATTTTATTGCTTTTATGGTGGGTGTCATAAACTCCTCTGTAAACTCCTGCTTATGGGCATAGGACTACACTAGCTGGCTCTTACCGTCTGCTCTTACCCCGGCTCTTACTGTCTGCCCTTACCGTCTGCCTTTACCCTCTGCCCTTACAGTCTGCCCTTACCGTCTTGTCCTTAACGTCTTCCCTCACCGTCTACCCTTACCGTCTGCCCGTTTGCCCTTACCCTCTGCGCTTACCGTCTACCCTTACCGTCTGCCCTTACCGTTTGCTCTTACCCTCTGCCCTTACCGTCTGCCCTTACCGTCTGCCCTTACCCTCTGCCCTTACCGTCTGCCCTTACCCTCTGCCTTTACCGTCTGCCCTTACCATTTGTTGCTCTTACTATATTTTGATCTTACCATAATATTTTCCTCTTACCAAAATATTTGGTTCTCATCATATTTTGCATTTACCATATTTTGCTCTTACCAAATTCTGCTCTTACCATATTCTGCACTTACCATATTTTGCTCTTAACCTTTGCTCGTACCATTTTGCTCTTACCGTTTGCTCGTACCATTTTGCTCTTACCGTTTGCTCGTACCATTTTGCTCTTACCGTTTGCTCGTACCATTTTGCTCTTACCGTTTGCTCTTACCATTTTGCTCTTACCATTTTGCTCGTACCATTTTGCTCTTACCATTTTGCTCTTACCATTTTGTTCGTACCATTTTGCTCTTACTATTTGAGCTCTTACTATTTGAGCTCTTACCATCAAGCTATAACATTGAGCTCTCACTATTGAGCTCTTACCATAGAGTTATCGAGGATCATCACCGAATTCTTTGCTACCCTGGTTTCATTGGAAGATATGGATAGCTCGAAGGTAACAGTTGAACTGTCATTGGCTCGCTTCCAGTTTATTGATGATAGCTGTATACTTTGTAGGAAAATTGTAAAAGATAAATATCGCTTTTCAATCAAAACCCATTGTGTAATTCCTGGAAATAATGACACGTATAATGTATGTACTATAATTGTCAAAGCAGGAAACCCCCGTGCACATGTATCCGTATTTGGACAGTGTCTGTTTCGTTTTTGATTATTACTGTAGTGCTTTTCTGGTCTTTGAATCTGTGTGCCGATTCTGCAGTGGATGAGAATGCTATTAAGGTTTCCAAAGTTATTAGTCAATGGACTAGGCCAAATCTTCTTACCATTTAAAAAGACAAATTTATGAGTGTTGTCATTTTTGAAGTAAGTACGGGTTTGTTTACATAAATTATTGATAGCAATCCGCACGGCCCAGCTTGAGGATATTTAATTTTCTTTGCAAATCTCAAAAAATAATGACCCTCAAACACGAAGACGAGGCTGAGACAAAAAATGACGCCTAAATACTGAAAATCTACAGAATTGTTCTAGTCTAAACATTCGCTTTCTTGTGCTCCACAAATTTGTTTTTCTGTACTTCACACTCTAAAATACAAAATTTTGTTGGATAGATAACATTTGCCAGGTTGTATATGTTTTGGTCGACTGGTTTATATTACATGTACATTACATGCATATATTTATTTCAATTATATTTATTTTGTATTGCCATTATTTTCGTATACAACATAGGCTATTCTTACAAAATAATTACTTGAAGAGATTAAAAACAAAATCAGAAAATTCGGTTAGTGGCATCCCTCTGCCTCCCTTGGCCTCCCTCGGCTTCCCTCTGCCTCCCTTGGCCTCCCTCGGCTTCCCTCGGCTTCCCTCGGCCTCCCTCGGCCTCCCTCGGCCTCCCTCGGCCTCCCTCGGCTTCCCTCGGCTTCCCTCAGCATTCCTCGGCATCTCTCGGCATTCTTCGGCATCCCCCTCCCTTCCCTCCCTTCCCTTCCTCCCCCTCCTCCTTTCCCAGATACCCTTCTCGTGATGCATATTATTCTTTATGCGACATACCTTTCGGTCAGGAGTACTACGTACATTGTAGTCTCTTGAATTTGTGGTAGTATTCTGTATTCATGTGACTCAACAAATTTCAATTGTCTGTTTCGAGCATCAGACAGATACTAATCTGACAGACAAGCTAATTAATCTTACTTATAACCTAATGACGAATCTTTGAATAAAAGATACATTTTTATGCATTCTTCCCTTTTAGGCCATGAGCCAAACAAAACCGTGTCTCTGTGAAGATGAGACACATGGATCTTTATTTGAGTCATGCAATTTAATTATGAACAATTTACACACATTATAATATTTGGTTTTTAAAAGATGATAAATGTTCACATATAATACAATAGGTGTTCAACATCTATCAAAACAAATCTAGTATTGTGCTCTTTCCAACCATAGCCTATATATACAGTATATAACTCAAATAACGATTTCCCCACATGTGACTCATTTTAACAGAGCCGGACTCATTTTCACAGAGCTGGTCTCATTTTCACAGAGCCGGACTCATTTTCACAGAGCCGGACTCATT
>JAVCKS010089961.1:2829-15331 GCA_032273685.1 Pteraster tesselatus | reverse complement strand
AGCAGAAGCAGAAGCAGAAGCAGAAGCAGCAGCAGCAGCAGCAGTTAAACAAACACATAAAAACAAGCGCCCATCAGAAATCTCTCTATTTCTCCGTATAATGTAATTGTTTTCATTTTCTACACCATCACATTTTGCAACCAAGTTGTTTACAGATGCATCCACGTATACTATGACCCTGTGTATGGGGTAGACGGGTATAGGAAGGGCGAAGTAGGGGTTAGATCTCTATTTAGAAACTTTGACAAATCTACAAGTCATAAAATGATGACAGGTAGAGAGCTGGGATCTTAATTACAACACGAGGTCCCTAAGCGGTGGACAACGAACTTCGATTTAAAACGAGATCATAAACCTAATTCCACAGCCAATTGTGTACAAGGTTTACCTTACCGAAGGTATAATTTGCAAGAGGGGGAAACAAATTCAAAATTCCTCATGGGAGGGAGGAGTATATCACATTGGAAAGTTAGATTTTAGTGGGTTTTTTTTATGGAAGAGGGAGTTGGCGATTGGCTATAAGCCAGGTTTGAAGTTAACCTTTTCATGTAACTTGGATCGTTTGCTTCATAATACTTGCTAAATCCGATAGGTAGGGCGCACCGGCGCAGGGGTTAGGACCGGATTCACCGACTGCTCTAAGCCACTTCAATCACGGTGGTTTTAATCAAGAGATTCTCGATGATTGCCCTTCGCCGGGTTTGGGGGTCGCAGGTGGGGACTAGATCAATTCTGGAGATGGTTTCTCCGTGCGAGGATTGGATGGGGTTGTTTAGGGTGGTCACTGGTACAGGAAATCGACACTGGAAATTCGCTCGCTCAGAGAATTTCAGTAGGTTTGACATAACACGCACATAACCTTGGCCTTTTCAGAAGTAATTAGGTTCAAATAAGAACTAGTTTTGAAACAAGAGTGCATCAGGGCGATTTCGGGGTTTTCCTTCTCTAGGGCCTATCCACATTTTTTTGGTCAATAACATCGTAATAGGGTAAATGGATACCAGTGGCGTATATAGCTATAACGGGTGGGGGAGGGGGCTAGTGGCACGTGCCCCCCCCCCCCCCAAGCAGTGCTTCAGGTGCATCCACCAAAATCACAACGGGAAAAACATAACAATTCACTGTTGTTCAGATAATGTTTTATATTTAGGTCAAAATAAGCTGACTTGAAACTGCCCATTTTTCCTTCACCTTCATGAGGAGAAAATACGCGCCCCGCCCCTCCCCTCCCGAAATCGGACAATGTTACTAAATTTAGATGACAAAACATGCCATCCGAAGTTCCGTTTAGGGAAATAAGTTACGGCAGATCTATTCGCCGTCGTAATCGTGACGTCGCTCCGACACTGGTGCAGGTCTAAATACATGACACTTTGCACGGATTTCTTCGTCCTTATTTTATCACCGCTAAAGAAATGTTAATTCATCAACGAATGCGACACGGGCTCCGTAAGATAACATCAAGGGAAACTGAAACTTTTGCTACACCCAAACAATATATCGTATAACACCTGTCTAGAACTGAACGTTCTTAAAATATGTAACGCAAACAAGGGTGTTTAAAGCTAAGCTGTACCGTCGTGGTTAAAGATATACTGTCCCATTTGAGGCAGATTTCGCCTTGAGAAATAGTCAACCGCCAGCAATAATTCATATATAATCAACAAGAATAATTTATAAGTATCTTTATATGGAATTTGTTCACATAGAGCTAACAAGGATACACTTGCATTTAACATTTAGGACAGGGCATCTTTAAAGCATACCCTTACTATACGTAGTATGCCTTAGGCTCACTGACCTCTGTAGAATGGATGGCACTTTGGGTATATGGGTCAATCATCTTACTACTCCCAAAACAGTTGATGTATCCAATTGGGATCCGACCCGGCCGCGATATTTTGTTTTCCTACGAATTTTTCGAAATAAATTACTTCCCGCTTATAATGGAAGTATGTAAGATGGCGGATCGGTGACTTCAACTGACTGTGGGCTTCAATAGGAGACCCACTGTCTATTTCTATAGAGGCCCTAGATCTACAAGCAAGTTAAACGCAACAAAGAAGCTGCGTTCACGTGAAACGATTGTGTGCGCAAAATGAACGGATTGAGCTGTTCGTGATTTAATATTAAACATTACCGGATTGAAAAAATTATAGACCTATATCGACCTCATAACAGCTATAGAGTTGACTATCTCAACAAAACATCCACGGACCGTGCCCAGGAGAGACCTTACCGTATATATGTGCGCGTTTATCGATTTACGAACTCAACTCCAAACATACACAATGTAGTAAACAAAGTTAATCGGAAACAACACTATATAGTTTTCCCCAACTTCTATTTAAAAATACAAGAATGTCCCTTTCTTTTTAAGCACCACACAAAATTAACATTTCCTTTACGGGTGAACACCATCCCCCTAATCACAACCTCAATTCCCCCTAATCTGACACAGATATATAGGCCTACATGTTCCCAACTATAGTACAACTTTGTCCCTGTCGATCCAGTTGGGTGTTTTGAGGGAAACGAAGTCCCTTTATCCACCCTGTTCGCCTATGTTCCCATAATTTTCCAATAAACCCGTCCATCAACACCATTCCATAGCGTCCCAAACTTCAGCCGGCCGCGAGAGCAGCACGAACATCGTACGCTTTAAGGGCATGTGAAAAACGAAACAAACCCAGTCCTCTGTCTACCCTAAACATTATTATTTACATAAGGCTGCGTATATATGAAACACGAAAACCCCGTCTTAGCTCTACAGTGCATGGTAGGCGTACTATACTTCTAGTAATGATGTACAACAGTACAAACAAGTGTCATTTCTCATCATACCTTTTTAGACACCTCAGGATACATCCCAGTGGTTCGGTTTAGACCCAGGGGCACATAATATGTTGGTGTATATAATTGTCAATAATAGACCGCAGGTTAATGCTATTAAACCATTATTAAACATTGCGCGCCAACTTGGTCTATCAACATGGCTAAACATGTATTCAATAAGATGGGAGTGCTTGCCTGTAGCTTTCAATCCAAACCGGACCTACAAAACATACCGAGAGCAAAATAAGTATTTATGAGAATTAACATGATTAACAAAAGTTTACAAAAATTCAAAAAAAGAAAGTCCTGTAACTGTTAGGCCTATATTTGAAACTTGTAGGGTTATTATGGTTAATATTGATATTATATGATTAGGCTTAAGGTTCACCACGCATGCGTACTTACTACAAACTCTACCGATACCTATTTTACGACCGTAATATATAATTTCTGCTGACACTAGCCTCTGAGCTACCTATATATACGTGCTTCGCGAAATAAGCTTCCGTTTAACTCTTAACGACCCTTTTACTTTGTTTTTAGGAACTGTTTTTGGAGAGGGAACCATAGACTGGGAATTTCTCTTATGCGAAACTCGGCAAGGTTCAAGCTAGCTACAGACGTGAAATCCATGTTTTATGTTTAAAAAAAAAACCATAAACACGGCGCCGTAAAATCAACGATTTAATAAATTAAATTCAGTAACAAATTGGGAAAGAGAAACTTTAATCGCATTAACCTGTTCGAATGAAACGTTAATCAATTATAACCAATTCTCTGTATTGTTTCTCTTCGATTGTAGGCCTAAATGCGTTTTGTTGTTTGCGCGGCGAACTTGTCTCAGAGGGCCTCCGTGAACGGTTCTAATCACGGGAGGAAATAGCACTCCCCAAAACCTGGCATATTCACGAGTGACCCAGCCCATCTTAACCTCGATCCAAACGGAACGCGGGACGAGCGTGAGGCTATAACATCGTCTAGTTCACCTATTTATTCATATCCTTCGAGCGAGGGAAGGTAGTGAAACCGTTTTTATTGCCATCCCATTAGGTCAGTATCTCACTTCTCAGGCAGAAGCAGTTACGGTTTTACGGTGAAGCTGGGAGGAAGACCCCAATAACTGCGGAAACCCCAGGAGTTTAGGCAGGAACCCACAAGAGTACCTCTTGTAGTCATGATGCTATGAACGAGCGGATTTACAATGAACGATCTAATACGGTCAAACCTGCATAAAGTGGTCACCCAAGGGACCGAAGAAAAGTAGCCACTATGGTCAGGTGGCCTTTATGTGAAGGTTATACAGTAAGACACTGTATTAGTTGGGACCAGCAATAACTGGTAACACTGGGCATGTGGCTACTTTATCCAGGTGGCCACTATAGCAGGTTTGAGTGTATTACTTAGCCTATGCATTGTAACCACGGAGCTAATAGCTGCAGTGTAACGGAGGGGCCTGTATAGCGTAGCGATTTTTATGCTATCCTCCCTTCTCTAGCTCTATTAGCCCGTAACGTAATCCGTAGACGCACGGCGGAGACCCTTTGCGTTTTCGCCAACGAAATGCAGGAATTCATCCGTAACAGTGAGTGGCAAATGTGCACTTTAAAACTGTTACAACTCGAGTTGTGAGTTTGAGGGTGTAAAGTTAACAACTCGTCGCGTTGCAACTTTTAAAACCGCTACTGTGTACCAGTGCAAGCTATTGATTGGGTTTGCCCTTGAAGGATGATTGTAAGCTGCGGACTTTGAAGGAGTTACACTGTGCAGCTCAGTTGCACCTCACAAGTTAAACCTTGGGGAGTTTCAGGTGGGTTGAAAGCGTTCATACGACCAAATCTAAAATGTTAACAAATTCCAGTCTTCAACCTTTGAGATAGCACAACAATCAACGAAAGACTCTGCCAATGTGCGCTATTGTCAGGCTTAATAGCTCGCCCTCGTGCACCGGTTCGAGCCTCGAACTCTAGGACTGTATAACCCCCACCCCCCCGCAAATTTTCAATAATTAAAATAATAAAATTACAAAAATTAACTGCACATAAGTGTGGTCTATCCTGCAAATTACAAAGTGTCTTGCTCCCTTCAGACAGAAAGTTTGCCACGATGGTGACCCTTCAACGAGTCGGGGTACTATACCTACGTGTACATTTAATCGGTACACATGCACCAAACCGCACGAGTTGACAGATACAAATTAGCGACTCAAATACTCCTTTGATTATCGTTGAAGACTATTTAATTACCGCATGTTCCCGCCCTTTTCGAGACCTTTTGAAGCAGGGACCTGCCGCCGAGTGAACGGCCTTGTGGGCCGTATACAGCGACCGCCCAACGCGCTGCTCCCACCCGAGGTAATATTAGCGGTTGCTGATATTAATATCGCGCTGAGAGAACAAAATAGCCAGTAATGAGTGATTGATTGGGCTTCGGTTGTTGAAGAATACATCCTATTGTACGTGGTTAGATGGCCAGTTGTGGTTGGTCATTGAAACCCGTAATATGCTAGTCGAGATTAACTTAATACTGAGTAGTTATAATCACACTAGACCAATTCAGTTAGGCCGAACATTTTAGTAAGCAATTTTACCTGATGTCCCCCCAAAAATGGCATTCTGTAAACTCATCAAAATAACGAAAGAGTTGCATGTCAGTATTGTCCGCGCGGGCGAGCAAATTGTTTGTGACACACATTGAGGGGGGGGGGGGCATCCTAATATTACCGGATTTCGCAAGACAGTTAAAGAGTTTGCCGAGCACTATTTGTAAAGAGCTCAATATAATTTTATTTTCCTCTTACCTCCTCAATAATGTTTGTCAAGTTTATCCGCAAAAAGGGAAAAAATACATCATTGATTTAGAAAAGGATTAGAAGAGAGCCATGGAAGCCTGAGGAAATCCACAGGCCAAGTTTCTCAGAAAGGAGGTATTACATTATATCGACTATATTTTGTTTATGATTACCAGTATAGTATTCGCTTTACTGTGTTTCAGCTGGTTTGTAAAGTTGTCATTTATTCTGTTTTATCTGCCACTTTTATGCCGGTTCTGTTCACGTGCCGTACGTTTAATTTTCACAGGGCGTCGCTACATTTCGCTACATATTCTTCGTGTTGTTTCGACGATGCATCAGCCGGCGCGGACTGCACGCATCATGAGGCCGCGGTGTGAAGCGTATAAAGCCGTCGCAAATCAACACCTCTATATCGGCTGCACAACACACATTTGTTTCCTTTGAAACGTTGGAAACAACAAAGGCGATCGGTATGGGTTTGTTTTTTTCAGGCGTGGTTGCCGATTTGTTTTGTTGCGTATATACGAGGGGCGATGACGAAAGACCAAAAGGGGGGAAGGCCACCTTGGTTAAACGGACGTGTGCTGTGGTTATACTGACGTCTTCATAATTATTGTGCGTATGTGTTGGGTTCTGCGGTTGATGATATGAATTGGATTCGAGGGGTCGTCAGAGTTGAGTATATATTGTCAAAGATAATCAGATCAATCACAGAAAACGGTGGCAGATGAGTGGGCTTGAATTTCAATCTTTGGGCTAAAAAAAGATTTAATTCAGCAAACATGGAAGTGCCGTATTAGCAATCATCACCGAGAACATTTCACGCGGTAGCTTTGAAGCTTTTACGTTTTAGGCTACATACTTATAGACCTATCCTAACTAAGTTTCGCCGATAAAGTTTGAATGTATATGTATCCTAGAAATATTTGTTTCCCATTGTATATTAAGAAATGCATCCAAATCATTATTTTGCGAAACGATTACATTATAAGTTTACATAATACATTTGCATATATAAATGTACAAACTTAGAGCAGTCGAAATTTTAATTAACAGAAACCTAAAATATTAAAAAAAATTATTTAAATTGAAACTAGACATTCAGTGTTTGTGAACAAAATGTATGTAAGGATTTCATAACAAAATAATTTTTTGAAATTTCATTTGTATTTTGAACCGGAATTTTGATAGGTCAATCGAAGGTTGTGTCTCAGTACGAGTTTTCAGAAAAATCGCTATATATAATAATTATGCGCTGAACGCACACAATTCCAAGGCATTGCACTTTGAATTTCTTTTGATTTCAATATCTGGTTTCAACCGGAAGGAAAGGTCAGATTATAGGGTTATCCCTGTATGATTGGTCTCCGTCATACACAATCTCGTCATCGTAACACAAATTTATGTGAGGGTCTAGGGCGTAGGTATCAATAAAATTATGTTTGAAGGAACGTTAGGAAACTTGGTCCGTGCTTAATTGGGGAGGGGGGTCCACTACTTGCAAGAGAATGTACAGTATGGTACTTTCCCGTCGCTCAGTTCTACTTAATAAGTTGTAAGTTACGATTTTAGAGGTGGGAAGGAAACCTCAGCAGAGACGCAAGAAAACCCATGAAGACAGGTAGGGACCAAACTGACAAACTGGCACTGTCGTGCATGATTTAAACCCGTGGAACCTAGGGCGAAGACCGCTCAGCGGACGCCCTGTGTCCACCCGCCCTCAACAGACGGACGGCGACTACCATGTTGTATAATACAGTACGCGAAATTTAACGAATACAAATTCGTTAAGAATTTAAAAGCAATTTTGTTGAAGATCAACAACCCTGATTAACAGAAAAACCACAACATTATAATCTGTTACCGGTTAGCACATGTATGCCAGAAATACATGTAAATAAAGAGTAAAACGAAATAGTATATGTCGGCACTACCCGACATAGGCCCGTTCGTTTCTATTGTTTACCAAATCTTGATTTCGAATTAATAAACATGTATCTACCAATCACAAGGCATCCCTTAATAACTTGGCCTAGTGGGTAGTAAGTTATTGATAAACACTAAAATGTCTTCCTATCAGATACAAGATAAATACCGTATATATACTTACGTTGGGTTCCTGTTTCAGTCAAGCTCTCCATCCACGACGCGGTTTACACACAGTTGTAATGCAGTGACGTATAATGGAACCAACTATTATGTACAGCCGCTGAGAGGACTGTCGTGATTGGCTGGTAAAGCGTTGTTTAGGGAGTCTTAGCCAACGACGTGATTGGTTAGTTGGATTTGATTTGCTGTGGAAGCAGTACTTCATTTTTTTTTGCAAGATAATACTATCAATGGATGGATTTTCTTCGTGCCATATATCACTTGAAACCTACTATCAAGGGCAAAGATACGAAATCCTTTATTCAACATTTAACAATTTTAAAATCGGTCTTAAATCGGAGAGGAAATCTTAAAGGTGAAGATAAACAACCCAGTATTAATCGTCCGTTAATTAGTAGCGATAATTCGACAGGAAAATACAAGAAAATGGAAGTTTTGCCTTTTAAGGTCGTGCGGTCTTATAATTAAAGGCACCATTTAGGACCGAATGACAATATTGCCCCTTTAAGTCAAGTATACAGATTGAGCCTAGACAAGAAGCAAAATACTTATTCGATGAAGATGTCAACAATTCGACACATCTCGGTGGCACACAGAATTATTGGTTGTTTTTTATCCTCCGTCAAAAGCGGAAATAAAGTTCATAAATTGCTTATGATTTCCTTTTTTTATTACCTAAAAAACAGCTATATTTCATTCAATTGTCAAGGTTACAAGCTGTAGCTGTATATCGTTTTACAGCCTTTTAGCCACTGGAATTAATCTGGGAATGCGCAATTGGCCAGCGTTACTACACGGGAGTATTACCGGGGGCGCAGGTGCGGTCAAAACCCACGGGGGCTGCCAGCAGACGGGCGAACTCAAATAATCGCCGAGAATGAAAGGCGAAAACGTTGGGAGAAATTACACTGAGATAATCAAACATCATCGCAACAGCTGTGAAAGCGAGGCAAGAAATAAGCAGTTTGGCACATTTTGACAGAAGATGATTTCCGTATTTACAATAAACGTTTCATACACGGGTTACTTAAAGGTAGTCATATAATATAGAACTGTCGATGATAACAAAAACCAGTATCAATTTGAAAGGTTATACTATTAAACATGTTCACATGTTCTAACACGTGAACATGTGAACAATAATCCATTTCACAAGAAACCTATCAAAAATATCAACATTTAACAAGTTGGCGAAATCTCCGGTCTCCAATCGGAGAGTGTATCTTTAAGGAGAATAAATAAATACCTTAAGACGCACTGACCTTCGAGCGTGTACTCTGCTGACTTTAAACAAATGAGCTGTGGAATTTGATGTGTCAGATCTGAAACTGCAACCAATTTGTAGGACGACATCATGATGGCATAACCTAATATTACGCGAATTCATTCCCTAAACCCAACCACCGAACGATATATACATCTGTTATAAATAGGCTACATAGCATTATAATACCGCACTAACAATGTATGGACTATACCACATAATGTCAAAACATTCTCCAAACACACTAGATACGTCACTATTCATGTTGTACGTAATTTCTCTTTTTAATCGCATGGGATACACACGGGTAATGGTTTCTGTGACCAATAGGTCAGATTTGGGGTATTAGGGGTTACATCGCACTTTCCATGGCACATGTTAGGGTTGGAGTCCGGTACTTCCTACTTCCACTTGCCTGTATATGTTCCCGGGTTCGCACAGGTGAGTTGCTTATTCGGACCCTACCTGACCTCGTAGACTTGTCTCAAGATATGGATGTTTCCTCCCACTTCTAGAACCGTACCCTTCTCTGTACGCTCAAAGCATATACGGATAAAATAAGTAAGCTTTGCAGTCATGCATAGGCTAGATAATGCGCCCTCGTTATACGGCTATAATGACCACGGAATAAATCGTACAATACTGTTTGTCCAAACGACTAGCAAACATTCATATTCCCAATGTGCTGCCATTTTTATTATGCACACTTTCTTTACAAATGTTGCTCTTAATGACCCCAAAGCTTGTCCGAGGTTAGCCTCGGACAAGCTCTGGGGCTGTTAGAACGGTGAAATAAAATTTGCATATTGGGTAATTACCGTAGGCTAAGAATTAGCTTTTAAATCTTGGTAAATTATAAGGAATACCTTGATTACTTCAAACATTCATTTTTGGAAGACTATACTTGCAACCTCTATAATTTCCTAAGGTATCAGATGCTTAGCCGATAATGTTACGACTAATTGGTCTTATTTCAGTAACTGTTAACCACATGCCCCACAGATCTCTGGCGGTATTTGGCGCATCTCGTTTGCGGTTTACCGCACTTTTGCGCCCTCGGCAGGATTACTTGCCAATTGGGTGGACCAGAGTATAATCCTTTATTTCAAAACAAAAATTTCATCTAGTGGCCATCTGCATTCTCCTCGAAATACTCGAATAGCAAAAAGCCCCGCAATGGCAGCTTGCCAAACAGACTGACTGGCGCATTTTCCAACGAGTCAAGAGACATGTTTTCAACGTGATTACTCGGCTATCCGCCGGGCCCGGAACCCAAACGACCGTGTACCGAGCAGCGCTGCGTCAGCCCCCCCGAGAGGACCCCGGCTGAACATCGGTCCCCCCGTCTATATCCTCGCAGGAATTCACGACGCAATTTACGAAGAAACTTAAAAGACGCTTCTATAAGCACGGTGCCGGAGAGGAAGTGAAAATATGTTTGAAATGGGGAACATCTGCACGGGGCAAATGCGGATGTGATTACGATACTTTGGAAAAGACTTCTGTGAATCCGGCATTATAGATTTTACCAGGTGAAGGCAAATTGTGTGACGGTTTCGCGACAACGATGAATCACATTTCCGATTAACTTAACTCATTATCGGCCGTGCTTCGTGGAAGGAATAACGATGTATCGATTTTTCTCTCGTAACCGTCACGTAGAATATTGTGTTATGCACACGCGCATATCTAAAGCACCACGTGGGGTAAGGTGACCGTCGAGTTGACGTTGATTGGTCGATAGTTCGTAAGATTGCGATTTCATTGGAGAAACCTCACTTTGTCGTAATGTTCCATACAGATAAGCTATTTGTTACCCCCCCCCCCCCAATGCCATTCAACACTGCTACATTTTGTTAACATTTGGCAACAATGGGAAGGAAAGGGTTAGACACACACATTCCCCGAAACCGATTACAGAATGTATTGTCATTAAAACCACACTTGCCTTGTTGGTTTAGTAAATCACGTCACGATATTTGTGCTGAAATATCATCATCAGATATGAACTGAGTCAAAAGCCGCCGCCTATTTACGAAATGAAGAAGACATTACCCACACGCACCACACTTTATCCCTGTTATAGGACCCAAAATGTTTTCAAAATCACAAATAGTTTTACAAAGAATTGTAAACAAACAAATGTTGTGTGACGCTTAGAATCTGTCCGTTCACTTCATCAGATATTCTCTCCGCATCACGGTCTGTGCCATTCTACATTACACACAATCCCAACCCGCCCAGGGTGGGTTCGGGAAGTTACCCGACCTTGTGTTTTGTCTAAATTCCTTCCTCAACTTCTTAAGATTTTCATCCCTTCTTCTCAAAGCTACGTACCCCGGAGACCGCCGTCTAATAAACCCTCCCCTAAATACAACCCCATGCACGAAAGGGCTCAGGCTAATCCCGTAAACCCTCCGGGGGGTTCCACATCTCCACAGAAACAAGTACGAGTTACTCCACGTATACAGTCGCAGTCACAGTCTATAGGAATCAATTTCTTTCCAATCTCGGGTTATTCGAAGTTCATCTCCGAGGCAAAATCCTGCCGACCTTTGGTTGACATGCCCCGGGGACACGGAGCGTACAAGCGCCACCTTGGTAAATTTCTTCCCCATAGTAGAGTGATTGGCTCGTATTAGTCACTGCTTGATCCCAGTATAAGCATATATAACCATTTCCTTAATTGAAATAGTCCCCTATAATGTACATAAATCTGTCATCTCAGTGCAGTTGTAAGGTTACGGATCGGCTGTAGGATGCGTGGCTTTGTTTTCTGTACGAGATTATTTTATATTCGTTTTTAAGGTTAGTTTAACTGATGATCTTTTGTTGATGGAAATTTATATTTTAATCAAGGATTAATTCAGGATTTGTTTTGGATGCGTGCGAAAATATTCTGCCCCAAGTTAAGGTCAAAGCATTTGATAGGTCACTATAAATTGGTCAGCGCCAAATTGCCCAATTAAGATGTTAATCAGTATAATTTCGTTATATCCGGAGTCAACAACAATTTTTTTTTTCTTTGGTAAAATAGTACCGGTAGTCGTTTGCCGGGCCAATTGTTGGTTCCTTTAGATAGACAAATGGGGAAGACAATGATAGAACATTCGTACTATCTCCGAGGAACAGATGACTTCCCGACAGGATGACGTATGTCCGAGGTCATTATATCGACAGCTGATTACTTTCCATCACACATTCCAATTCTCTACTTTTCAAAATAAACATTGTTAACGAACCGATACAAAAACTTCATTCAATTCCCTGATCACGTTTCAGTTATTTTGCACAGATTCACATTGTGTTCATTTCGGTTGTTGCCTTCCCTCGAAGATGGCATCAATTAAGAGGGAAAGGATTTCTCAGGAAGTTTTGTAAGTCAGTTGTACGAAGAAAAAGATTTCAGATTCAAAGTAAACATTTATTACCGATCCTGTACAATACGTTTATTAATTAAATGTATTAATTACTGGGTAAATTCGCACATTGGCAAGTGTTGT
>JAVCKS010089950.1:0-13885 GCA_032273685.1 Pteraster tesselatus | reverse complement strand
GTGGGATGTGGCGTCAAGTTTTGCAACTCTATATCAGGATACAGAGATGCTTGGAACATTGTGTGCAACTACGGGCCTGGGTAAGTATATTATTACTCCCTAGTAATAATTTAAGATGACGGGTGTTTAATTCGAAATATTCGTATAGAATACATAGCAGTCTGATGGTTTACTTTACCTTAAGAAACACTTTCAAATCTCGGGTTCTGTGTTGAGTGTGTAGCATATCTAGTACATCAGGGCCCGTCCTGTGCTGGACACACGGTGCGGCAATAAGAAGTGATATGCGATATGGTGGCAGCAACAAATATAACAAAATACAATTGCTACCGCTTCAGCAGTAAAACGGCAAAGGCGTCGCAGGTTGGCGCGCTGGATGGTTATCGCTGCGGCGGTGCAAAACAAAATCTAGATAAATATGACACGAGAAACTGTGCAACAAAACAAGGCACAAAGTGATATTAATGGGAACATGACACGAACATGAACAAGTGTTACTCTTTATCTCCCTAGTAAAACAGATTTTCGTTATATAGCTCGTTCTTTATTTTGTTAAATCAGTGGGAATTACGTCGGTAAGAAACCGTTTCAGACGGGTGACGTATGCTCCAACTGCGACCCCGGAACTCCATTTTGCTTCGGTGGTCTTTGCCGTAAGTATGCTCGATAATTTGGACCCTTGCCGTGAAGGTTACGGTATAATTATTGTGTTTGATGTGAGCCCTCTCGTGACCCTCAATGTGAAATTCTCGGTCCTGTTGGAGCGAAATATCTGGCTACAAATATCATCAGATTTTCCATGTTTTAATTGGGCGGATATCATCACAATACCCTACTTTTAGTCGTATTCTTTAGGAGGCGATGATGGATCCGTATCGTGAGTAAAATAGAAAGACTATCGTGTGTACTATGTTATTAGCAGCGATCAGCGGCAGTATAGCTCGCTCTGTTTGGTCCGGTCGGCCGGTCGGTCGAATTCACACCGTGTTTGTGCAACAGCGCCATCTTCTTTTTCTTTCTTACATCTAGGCCTACAACCCTTTTTGTTATTGACTCGTTGTCGTTCTCTCTTTGTAGGTCTTTGTAATCTGGACGAAGCCGGTTGCTGTAAGTACATAACATCGCTTGCTAACAGCGCCCTCAGATCGTTGGTTTGCTGACGTCATCTACGTCATCAATCTGAACGATCGATAAGCAATGCATGTATTATGCCTGTATTACAAAACGAAGCTAGTTGGTCTTGCTTGCCAAGTGACCGCTACAAACTCTTTTCGTTCTAACCCGCAGCTTGCAAGTTGACCTGCCAAAACTGCGGCACCCTGAACAAAGATAAGTGCTACTGCGACTGCCCGGACGGATATACAGGCAGCGGGTGTCAAGGTAACACGAAACGAAATCGAGGCTCGAATCTTTGCTGTACAGTTAATAATGTCCATCGCGCCTTTTTACGATGGTGTTGTAGTCATAGCTAAACAGGGCGCCCTCATCGGTAACAGGCACGGGTTCCAGCTTCGAATTCTGCATTGTTTAAATGGTTACTCTAAACCCTTTACATTAGCTGCTAGTACCTATGGTTGTAGCCAATAGTAATTGAGTTTTTTGTAATTATTATGTTGTAGATGAGTGTCAAGATACACATAACTACTGCTGGGCAAACCCTGGCTGGCCCGGACCATCGTCTTGTAGCTTGTATGACGCTGTTCCTAAGGGATGCCCGCTCATGTGCGGACTTTGCAGTAAGTATATCGATTTCAAATTATGTATTACTTGCCCAACAAATTGGTGCACCAGACAGTACCGTCTCGCGCGCGCGTTAGTTGTCTGTGCACTCGAAATTACTTGGGAAGATTCTAAACCACACCATCAAACAGCAGTTAGATTCCGTCTACGTGTCGTGATAGGGCATTGCTGGAACCTATTAACCCTTATGAAGTGTAAATGGTTGAATCACAAACACGTCTTACCGCGCCTACAACTATTGGCCAATATCTTGTTGTATATGCTGTTGTAAAATCGATTTCAGAAGTTGATTTGCTAATGATGGAATAAGCAGAAAATACAAATTATCCATCATTTTTAAGTCGGTGACCCGAGTTTTAATAATAAAACACAAGCAGAAGGTCACCTCAACAATTATATTATAACATTATGATCTTTTTACAATTGCAGATGAAAGGGACCCAAACTTTGTTTGCGGTGAGTTTCTATAAAACAACAAATCTATGACCATTGTATTGGGCAAATCCAAAATCCAGCGTGTTCGAATCCAGCGTGCTCGAGTTTAACGTATTCGAATCGAGAATGGTGGAATCGGAAATGGTGGAATCCAACATGGTGGAGTCCAACATGGTCGAATCCAACATGGTCGAATCCAACATGGTGGAGTCTAACATGGTCGAATCCAATATGGTCGAATCCAACATGGTCGAATTTAACATGGTCGAACCCAACATGGTCGAATCCAACATGGTGGAATCCAACATGGTCGAATCCAACATGGTGGAATCCAACATGGTGGAATCCAACATGGTGGAGTCCAACATGGTGGAATCCAACATGGTCGAATCCAACATGGTCGAATCCAACATGGTCGAATCCAACATGGTCGAATTCAACATGGTCGAATCCAACATGGTCGAATCCAACATGGTCGAATCCAACATGGTGGAATACAAAGTACCTGTTGAGTTTTCTTCAGGAAGCAATCGATAGTACAATTAGAATACGTGTTGGCTTTATTGTCAGTTTGAAAGCACCTTGGGTGGACCATGTACTCCCGAGCCCCCCCCCCCAACTCCGTAATTACGACTCTATGAAAACCATAACCAAACTACGCTTTGTCCCCTATGAACAAGACCCGAACCGACCACCCACCCCACCAAAGGAAGTGACAACCCCGCAGGCTGTATGCGACGCCGTCTTCGATTCAGCAGCAGTAATCAACGACGAACTTCATGTTGTTAAGGTAGTTACCCAACTTAAAGGTTTAATTCAAAAGGAAAATATGTTGAAATAAAGGTTAATAAAAGTATAAATAGTATGTCACAAATTATTTGTCAGTCTTTAAATCAAGCAAAAATAACACGACGTCTTAATGTCATCAATAAGGGCAAGAAATTTTGGCGTTTTGATGATCGTGGCGTCCTCCTGTCGCCCACTAGCGGCGAGCTGGTGAAGCAATTTCACAAGGCACTCTCAAAGGGAGTCAAGGCTATGTATCAGATCACTGGACAGGGCCACCTGGAAGGAACTATATCGCTCATTAAAGGTGAAACAGTTAATCTTTGTGACATTATGGGTGAAACAGTTAATCTTTGTGACATTAAAGGTGACAGTTAATCTTTGTGACATTAAAGGTGAAACAGTTAGCCTTTGTAACGTTAAAGGAGCACAATCGACATAATAATTGATCGTGCATCGGGGATTGGATCCACGGATTCTTAAATGTGAACTTTTCAAAATCGGAAACAAGCACTGCCTACCAAAATAAGATACGTACCCTTATGTAGACGACATTCTCTTAGAGAAGCTACCCCTTTACAAAATTATTTATGGTTTGAATTTTCTAGGCAAGAAGTTGTGGCGATTCGACAGTACAGGTGAACGCGTGGGGGGTTACCCCAAGAATATAGCTACTCTGTTGGGTATCCGAGACAAGATTGTGGCCGCAGTGCACGACGAGCGATATGGCGTCACCTACCTTCTGGCCGCAAAGACGTCGGAAATCTACAAGTTCGACGAGTACCAGGAGCGACTGAAGGGCAACAACCCCGTTGCCTTGTCATCGAAGTTCACCGGGTTACCGCCGAAAATCTCGTCAGCCTTCAGGAAGTCAGGTAATTATGAAGTTGTTCCTTTTGAATATCTACGAACGCTATATGCAATAGGCGCCGTCGCTACACATGGCTGGCCGTCGGTAACAAACTATCATCTTTTGTAACTTTCCGACAGGATATTTCTACTTCCTGAAATCTAAGCGGGTCTACAAAGTGAATGAGAACAGCATGTCCGTGGAAGGGCAACCGCTAGTGTTTGCTGAAGAATTCCTCGGATGTTAAATCGAAAACTTACTAACAATAAGTCTTGTGCACACGTCATGAAGTGATGATGTGACATGCTGGCGCAGCCGTAAGAGGGCGCTTTTTAATATGATGTAATTTCACAAAGTTTGTTTATTAATCAAAGAATTTAGAGGGCGCTTTTTAAAATGTAGTAGTAAGTTTGTGACTATTCCTCGTGTGCATTATTGCAAATCGCGAACATTTGCGAACAAATTTGTGATTCGCGAGGCATTATAATAACGGTTCATTATCTGTGCTACATATCATTTTAATTGCACGCAAACTAGTCCTGTTATGGTACGCGGTTGGTGAATTATAAACATTTAAGAGACAAAGCCGTTTGGTTTTAACCGACGCTAGAGGGCGCCCTCTCGGTAGTATGCGGTCAAGTATTGCATGTATTATGTAAGCACACTACAGGCATAAACATGTCCTTAGAACACAATAAACCATTTAATATTTTGTATTTGTACGTATTGTAGTGTTCATTATATGAATGTGTTATTTTCTATTATTAACCAGATGTGAGAGATAGACAGATTAAAGGTTGTTTTGTCGCATTGTTTAGTTTCAACTTCTACTTTTTCTACCTTAGGTTAGGGCACACATTACACTCGCGAACTGCGCTGAATAGGTCTGGGACCTCTTTAGGTTAGGGCCGGATAGCTTGTAGCATTATCTCGTTTGGACCGGTACAAAAAGTGACGTCACGCTATTATGAGTTGACGTGTTGTGACGTCACGACTATTCCACACACGAGCTAATCGACAAATGTTTGCCAGTAGGAAGCTGCAGTGATATGATGGTAGAGTAGCCCACAATATCAGCGTGACGTCACTAAACAGAGAACGTTACAAACAAGCCACATAGGATTAAATCTACTACGACGAGCAAGTCATGGGTCAGCCAACCGTGTTTGGGACGTTGCGGGTTCGTTTCGCCCCTATAAATCCATTTATGGTGGAAATGACTCATAAGCCTCCGCTGAAAGACAAACTCCAATAGCATGCTGAATGTGGAATGTTTTCTGCACGGGAGAATACTCGCCAATAAACCGGTATTACCGTTTATTTTCGTGAACACTCTTTTCCCTACTAAACATAATAACTATAAGCACATGCATGTACACGCACCAAATTCCCTAAGTTCCCTAAAATACTTTTCCCAACTAATCCTGAACGCAATTTAGACTATTCCGCCCGAACGGCCGGATACGCCATGTTGAACCCAATTCCCATCGGAATACATGTGTTCAGTGTATACGCCTTGAAACTTGCCGTGAAACTTGTCGAGACTAGATAACATCGTGAGGTATTCAAAACTGTCTCACTGATCCTATACAATGTACTCCTACACGAGGCAGACTTAGCCCGGGAACTAGGATCTGATCAAACACAACTACTTATTTCCGGCCCAGTCGGGGTGTTGTTTCCAAGCCCTTGTCAGCACGCCAGCAGGCCCGGTAGCTTAACGCAGTTTTCCCCTGTACCACTCGATAAACGCGGTAACTGGGAGGGCCTGGTGGGGTGGGAATGGTGATTAGTTTGGACATCACTTCAAAATACAACCCCATATCATATTCGACGAAGGCGCGGGGGGCAGGGGGCAGGGGGCAGAGGGCAGAGGGCAGAGGGCAGAGGGCAGAGGAACAGGGGGTCAGGGGGGCAGGGGGGCAGGGGGGCAGGGGGTAGGGGGAACTTGACCCCTATAGATCTTCTCTCGGGGGATGTGACATATATAGCCCTGAGCATGAAGGTTAACTTTTCTCACTATCATGAGAATTACAACTGAGCCGGATTCTTTGCCAAAGGCTGAGTTTGTGCACTTATAATCCTTGTCACCAGATTAGGGGGAATCGACTCACTCCTTATAGGTTTAGCCTGTTTGCATCTCTGAACACAACACACTTCTCGGACAGGAGTCATCCGCCAATGTGTGTGCACGAAAGCTATATTAACCTTGCGACATGATCCCTGGCAGTGCAACCTTAAAAGGCTGAGACACATGCTGCTTATATAAACAAACTCGGCTGAATTATTGCAGAAATGATGAACCTCCTGGTTATCATGAAAGAATAATGGGCAAACCCCCGCAGTACACTAATTGTAAGTAAACTATATTTTCCTTAAAGGGACGCAAAATGTACCGGTCGTTCTGTCCTGTTTCGGCAAAACGATGTAAATCAAATTTCCCAGTTTTGAGAAAAACAAAATTATGTTGGCGTAACGGGCCCAAACAATTTGGGTAGGGATTTATTATTATTATTTTTTTTTATATAATTTTTTTGTACTTTCGCTAAAATGGCGGTGTTCAACGTTGCAACCCGATATACAACACAAAGCAAATTGAAAACAAGGACTCAACACCTGTTTTTAATTTTGTATAATATTTTTAATATTGTATAATTATACTTTAGATTTTTATTTTCCGTCTGAAAATCAATAAAAATGTTTAGGGTCGGCCCGTATTTCTAGGGTAGGTCGGGTAATACTGTCTGGCGTTTTAATGTTGGGTAATCGTACTTTCATAGCCATTTTTCTACAAAAATTTATGCAATGTTTTAACGTCGTTTTCCAAAACATTTAGTGAGTAAACGTCAACCGCGTGCACTGCGCAGTGTGCATGCGCATTACGCATTACTATTTGGCAATGACACGGTGCATTGATATGTTTGTTACCCCAGCCCTCTCGTGACCCCAGCCCTCTCGTGACCCCAGCCCTCTCGTGACCCTAGCCCTCTCGTGAGCCGTGATGTTTAGTAAACCACAGGAAGTTTTAGGGCCTTTTCAGTCTTATTTGTGTGGCTCTAGGCGAATATTTCCTCCATCTCAGGGCCCACGTACATTCTAGCACGTATGTGGGAAAGAAGTTGCTTAATCTCTCCAATCGCTGGATATCATCAAAATGCCCTACATTTAACTTACATTTAACCATACATTTAGAAATGATTGCATAAACGTTCTAGGACCTCACGTTGAAGGTCATCCACAAAAACTTAAAACTTGCTTCGGCTTAGTAACTATACATCTCCCCTTTAATTGTACAACAGTAGGAGAGATGGTGCCGGTGGGGGGGGGGGCATTCAGACAAAGTTAAGACCTATCCGACTAAACAGGCTTTGAATGAATATTGGTTCTCAGCCAGATATGGGTTAAGGTTACGCTCAAGTAGTACCGGGTAGTAATTTCTCTCAGATTGTGAATGAACGATTTCTAACATTGGATGACGCTTATCGAAGCTGTCATCAACCTGTTAGTGATTACTGTGCGGCCCGCATACATGCACCATCCTATAGTCGTAGCCAATCAACATTCAGGGACCTACACACGGTGACTTAAATGTTATCTTATATGGGCAACGAGCGTTCATGCTTCTCATGTCTATAATAAGTCAGCCGAGTCTTGCTAGCATCTAAAAGGAAAACCTCCCCACCCATCCATCCATAATACAACGAGGGTTTGTCTACCACTGATACCCGATTACCCTCTGGATAATAATTACTAGAACATGATGGAGCAGCGCGTCTGGGTCACGCTCTTGACGGGCTTGGCGACGCTCTGCACGGTATGCCCTGCCTCGACAATTACAGACCAAGACGAACGGCCGGACTTCGCGAAGACGACGTGGGGCAAACTACTCCAGCGAGAACCCAGGGCCGTGTCAGTCGGCCGGACAGATTTTACATCGTTGGTGGTGAAGAAGATCTTGACGAAGCACAATAAATTCAGAAGTAGCGTGTCACCATCAGCTTCCAACATGAGGCATATGGTGAGTGCGGCTACTTTAAATAGTGGGGAAAACATAGAGAGGTGGTGCGATGTGCAGTTTGTACGGCTACGCCTACTTTGCATTGCCTGATAATTGTTAAAGAGGGTGTGTAATGACAATCAACATTATGACATTATTTTTTGATAGCCCTATGCATCCCTCGAGTTTTTTTTAAATTTTTTTAAAAGTGAAAAAACCGCAATCTTTATGACGTTCTGAAACCATGATCTGTAAAAAACATTTCCACTCACATGCAGCCTGTCTGTGATGTCATTGTTGAGAACATGAACTACATGTTATTACTATGAGTGCAGTGCAAGTGTTGTACAACTATATGCATACGGTACCGGTATATGCAGTAAATGCATTTTACAGTGCACTCATACTGTCATGTTGGTTTTCATTACACACCCTCTTTAACGTCAGCTATCTTCAGATTATTTCAAAATTCATTTAACAAAAGTAAAATCGGTTTGCTCGCTTGAAAATAAAGAACAATTGCGATGCACCATCCTCTGTTTGCGACGGGCCAGACTGGCTAGTCTGGCTAGTCACGTGGTTATCTGTACTTTGTACATCTGTGACGATGACAGATGGCATAAAGAAACAGGGTAGGAAAAAACAGCTTTCTCACGGTTCTATTTTCAGGCAGTCATTGCTTCATCCTACAGCAATTACAGGATTTTGCTCTCTCTCTTGTTAACACTTATATTGCATGTTAATACATGTACAAGGTACTCAGAGGTTTAAAAACATGCTAAGCCTGAAATAAAGTAAGTGTAAACGAAGTTATGGTTCGGCCGAGGATAGCATCCCGGACAATCTCCTAGGATATATATACTCCAACCTAGATACTCTCCTGAGCACGTATCCTGACTCCAAGGACATAATGTCCTCCCGGCAAAATAGCCTCACGGGGATACTATCGGCGGCCGGACAGTATTTCTTACCACACTGGCTGTGCCGTTGATGTGACGGCTCCGGCGACCCTAGCAAGTTTAACCATCGTTCGGGTTAGGTGCCCCGGCGTTAGCCAGCGCCCGCAGTTGCCGCTGGAGTACCTGGGTTGCAACTCTAAATTCACATGTGCATCGGGTTCTCAGTCCAACCAAATAATGCATCTAAATTTCATCTCCAGACATGGGATGCTGACCTAGCCGGAATGGCACAGTCGTGGGCAGATCGGTGTCAATTCGACCACGATACGACCACCAACAAGCCGGCCATCTACGACACTGTGGGTCAGAACGTCTTCCTAGCGGGAGGTAAACCCAACAAAGCGCCCTCGCCGTCGGTGTTTGTCAGCCATTGGCACAGTGAGATGGCCAATTACCGCTACGACAACAACTGGTGTTCCGGTGAATGTGGACACTATACGCAGGTAAGGAATAACGATGGTGACGTCACAGCATATTGTTGGAATAATAACTACCACCAACGACGACGCATTAAAGAGGTTGGCTACTTTGAGCCTTATTATCGATCAACAATTTCCTCGACATGTCAACACACAAAGCGCGCGGATAGGGATCCCATGGTGCAGATGTTTCAAGTAGCTGACATTTCAAGCTCACAGCCTTTTCTTGTCACTCATCATTGTTGACACATTGCAAGACTTATTTACACATATGGTTTTCGAATAGAAGTGTAGGCACTGAATATTTGAACGAGGGCTGCAAAAGAATTTCACACAGAGCTTTTCACACAGAGCTTTTGCATTGACACTTTGACTTCTTTTCACGAAAGAATTTGGCTACTGAACTTCCGGGTAATATTCGGATCGTTTTTGTCCGTCACTGCCCATCAATATCAATTGCCAACAGTAATCGAAGTTTTCGAGCTGCAATTGCATTTTCTCGTCGCATTGACAAAGTATACTCAAAGCGCGCAGGCATTATGTCGATCCAACTAAATGTGTACTATTCTGCAGACGTTATTTATAAATCAAAGATGGCGCGGGTCGTGCGTACAATTGTTTTCGTGTGGTCTTCCCTCAGGTCGTCTGGGCAGACACACACAAGATTGGCTGTGGTCTTAAATACTGCTCTAGCATCGGAGGCCGCAGAAACGCCTGGTTTATCGTCTGTAACTACGGGCCGGGGTTAGTCTTGTAACTATGCTTCAAGCTTTGTTGTAAAAAGTCGTCATCCGATTTAATTTTGGAAAATCAATTCACCTGGATGAGGTATTATTGTGCTACCTTAGAGAATAGCGGCCCGACCGCTTGGGGCAGTTTATGTTCCTAATTAAACGCGGGAAACGTGACTACCCACCCACTGCCCAGAGGCGTTCACACCCTGAATTTTTGTGTGGTTCGTTTTTCAGAAAAAGTGGACGTTTTTAGACATTTTGACTAATTAAAACTACAGCCAACCCTGAGCTAGTTGTCACTAAAAAATGCGGACCTTTTCTATTTTTTCGGCGGTTCCTACGAACCCCCGAACCCCTCCCGGCCCTCCCCCAATAGGTACGCCCCTGCTGCCTGCTTCTCGATAAAGTCTAATAAATAACAACTTTTTAGTTTATGTTTGAGTACTTTCTTAAGTTTCATGAAAGTTTTGCCTTTTCCGTGCATAATACTTTGCGTAACAAGCTGTGTCCTTTCCCCGTGTTGCTGTATTTTCACTTAGTGGTAACTTCCACGGTGAGAAGCCGTACGTGTCGGGTGATGTATGCAGCCGGTGTGGAAACGACGGGCCATTCTGCTATAGGGGCTTGTGTCGTAAGTACAACCAGATTTATCTTATCAAGGTCTGGATTCCCTGACATTCCCATCGTGTTAGTTGTCTCAGATCCGTTCGGAAGCTTCGTACTTCCCTGGTTTGGGAAGTCTCAACTACTAATGTTGTACTGAGAGTCTGACCTGACACTACAAGAGCTGGAACTTATGGTGGCTCTGGAGGGACATCAGATATCACCAAAATTGTGGTGATATCTGATGTCAAATCAGGAAAATTTATCAGGAAAATGTTGGTGATATCTGATTTCAAATCAGGAAAATTTATCAGGAAAATTTTGGTGATATCTGATGTCAAATCAGATATCACCAAAATTTTGGTGATATCTGATTTCAAATCAGGAAAATTATCAGCAAAATTTTGGTGATGTCTGATTTCAAATCAGGAATCACCAAAATTTTGGTGATATCTGATGTCCCTTCAGAGCCACCATAGGAACTAATCCAAGAAACCTAATTGGGCTAAGCGTTTCTTACTGCGCACCTGGTGTTCGGGCTCTTAATCTATATATACATAAAGGGCAAACCGTATAAATGTATGAATGCTCTGAACTCGGAAACCATAACATAATAGACCCCCAACACCATATATTTTCGGAATCACAATGACCTAAAAAAATTTTTAAAAAAAAACAGGAAAAAAAGGAGGGAAAAAAATGTGACATGGATGTGTTTTATAACCCGGGCGGCGCCGGGTGTACCCCCGCTAGTTTAATATATGGCTCTGCTAACGGGCGGCTGTCATGCACAAACCTTATTGCTCGAAACGCCCATCAGCTCAGTCTCCAGGCTAGCTCCATGGAATTGGCCCCTGGACGCCGGAGCTGGCTGGCCAATCAGGAAATACACTCGTTATGCACACGGCACTATACAGATGTGAAAATCCACATGAGCGGGTTAAATTCTCCAGAACTTTTCCAATAAAATAACTTCGTACAAATGAAGCTTTGACAGTGTTTTCTCTCTCCGCAGATCAATGTAATCCACAGTCTAATGCAGAGTGCAGTAAGTATTTGAACATCACTCAGGCTCACTCCTAAATTGTTTCAAAACTGTTTGTCCTATATTATAGGCCTAGACGAATAACCTCTGACCTTTCATATTGTGGTACGCCCCACTTGCCTTGTACACCGCTTGACTTGATCGTGCACTAAATTTAGAACTATCAAAGCTTTTCCTCCGTGCCTACATGCTGTTTTAACGACTATTACACCTTAGTTGCACTTTTTTGTATAGCCATGCAGCCATAAATAGTCGATAAACTTAGGTATTAAACAGGAGTGGTTATGCTATGTTTTCGTTTTCAATCTAAAGTACCAATCTTCGTGTGAATATTTCCTTCTGAAAAGGAAGGAATGGCGCCAAAACGCATCGCCTGATTTCGATTGCACCAATCAAGTGAACGCAATGAACAAAACGTGGTCATCGAACTTGGTGAATTTGGTACATTTTATGACGTGATTTTGAAACCTAGACTGAGTGAAATCTGCCCAGACCAATCCAGTAGCATACCTTTAAATATCTGAGTAGGCTTCGTGGGATGACGTAAACGTTCCACGGAGTTGAACATTTGCTTTAATACCTTCCTATAGTTTCTGCTCATGTACTTGGGTATATATGGAGGCTCTCGAGTCACATCGCAAAGTACATCGCAAAGTTCAATGTCGCATATTTTGATGTGCGCAAATATTTGCACAAAATTTACGATTTGCGTCGTCACACGAGAGCCAGCCTAGTTATTTATACTACATCCTACTGGATATTAATTACATGGGAATATGGAATTCATCCCAACACTAACGTTTCATGTTTAGACGGTTCCAAATTGCTTACATCCCGTTTGATACCCAGTTCCACTGAGACATTGTGCCTCCTAACATTTCATTCAATAAGCACATCCTTCCAGACTCCCTTTCAAACTAAGTCGGGATATTTAGCGAACCCCTTTGCCAGATAAGCTTAAGACGGCTTCTGACAGAAATGTGATAAGAAAAAACCCGTATTTGATACACGCGCCCGGACTTGACAGTATAAAGGTTGATTCCACAGTGTGTATAATACTGGGATGTTGTACCTAAAAGGTTTAGGGCTGCAAGTCGTTCATCGCTGTCACGTAGCGAGGTTGGGACCCCTGTCTTATCAACTTGGAATGAAACGGTCGGTGACGACAAAGCTACAGGTGGAATATAGATTGGTCCGAAAGAAATTAAGGGCATATTACTGGAAAGCATTATGCCTGATGCCACCCCCCCCGGGGGAGGGGGAGGGGGCGACACTGGCTGTATGTCTAGTTGTCGTACGCGTACGCTTGTTTCAGTATGTGTCCTGTAACCTTTTTCATTTTGTGTGTATTATCTGCAGCATGTAGCAAAGTCTGCAAGAACTGCGGAACTCTGAACAGAAATCGGTGCAGGTGTAACTGCCCGAATGGATTCCACGGCTCTGATTGCGGAGGTAAAACTCAGAGGCTTGCCATTTGCAATCCCAAACTCGGTTTTACACACTAGTCGTGTTGACATAATACTGTCTCGATTAAACAACTGGTTACCAACTATGACGTCAGAGGACTATCTGTAAAACATTCGGGAGGGATAGTTCAGAGCGAGCCATCTTAGGGGGTCGACGGAGGGGGCGTTACCTTTTTTCGAGGCTCAAATAGTTATTTATGAACACAAAAAAGCACAATGACGTTAATTTCCCGTAAATCTATTAACGGGTCAATTATCATTAGTTCTGAAGCGTGGAATCTTAATTAGCGACATAGATGTTGCGGATGAACATATGTCTGAGTGATAGTCTGTGAACGGCCAGACCACTCCACCGGAACGCTCGGATTATGCACGGTCGATTTAGCCGCTTGACAATTTCCACACAGTACCGGTTGACATTTGGAGTACTGAAAACTCGCGCTCAATTTAAACCCACGATCCAAAGCGTAATTTGGGTTGCAAAGGATATGAACAATTCATTACCCGGGGGACCTGATCTAAAGTCGTACTGCCATGACAGCCCACGGGAAGTGGGCTACCGTATACTTGAGGCAACGTTTAAAGACGTGCAGTATGCTGTATGCCGCCAGTGGGGTAGCGCTACATCACGGGCGTTTGATGTGCCGCAAAGCATTATGGGTTGTATGACGTTTTTTTAACTATCTGAATAAATATTTTTGAGAGAGTTATCGCTTGACCGCAGGGTCGTCTGCCATGCCCTAACTAAAACCCTAACCCTAACCCTCTAACCCTCTAACCCTACCCCTATTACCCTAATTCTAACCCATAGTACTTTGCGGCACATCAAACGCCCGTGATGTGGAGACCAA
>JAVCKS010089938.1:7337-28893 GCA_032273685.1 Pteraster tesselatus | reverse complement strand
TTCAGGCACAACTAGTCAACAGAATGATGTTCCTTTTAATCAGGATTCGATAAAGAATGATGTTAGGGGACAAGAAGATGATAAAGACGGTGAAGATGGTGAAGATGATAAAGATGGTGATGGTGCAGGGATGATCAGTAGACAGGAGGATGCTCATTTAAATCAAGACTCCACGGAGGATGATGTTAGAAGTAAAGACTTCGTGAAGGACGATATTAGGAGACAAGAAGATGATGAAGATGGCGGAAGTATGTCATCTCATTCTTCTACTGTCTCAGAATCAGAATCTATCACTGCCGGCCTGGATAAAGATTATCGGGTAAGTTTGCTATTTTACTTTCAATTTTATTCAGTAAGTGACTGTTTTCCTAAAACAAATTTTTTCACCTGTATGACCAAAACAATCAAAGTGTAATTATATTTACAATAATATTTGCATATTTTGGAAGGTGTTGAACTTGAACAGTAGAGATCTTGACGAGCGGAAAGCGGGGAAGCTTGCCAGAGTTTTGAAGCGTCGTAAATATCGCAACTTGGAATATCTGCTGTAAGTTGAGTGGTAGTTACTATTGACCAGTTCATTCAAATATATTAATGTTACAAAAATGTTACAAATTTTAAACATTTGCCCAAAAAGTTTAAATTAGCTATTTGTATAAAAACTGGCATTTCTATTCAATATTATATTGTGTACAGAATACGTGACAACTCCTTAACTGATGCTGGTGTAGCTACCATCATCCAGTCTCTCGTAGACAATCATGGCCATTCCCCAACTGGTGACAGCGCCCTCAAACTAACACACTTGGACATTGGAAACACAGAAATGGGTGACCAGTCGGCCAGCCAGATTGCCAAACTATTGACCTTTGACACCAAGCTACAGAATCTGAATATAAGTGAGAATAACCTGTCGACAGCGGCATGGGAAACTATCATCGATGGATTGAGAGGAAATAAAACGTTGACAATATTCACAGCGGAGTACGCACATCTCAGCGATACTAGCTGCGTCTTACTGATGGACGCACTGGCGGACAACGAGAAATTAGAGGAGTTGAACATTGAAGGAAACGGGCTGGGGGAACGAGCTGGGAATGCCATCGTTCAACTTGTTAAAGATAATAGTGTTATTGCTAGGATCAACTTTGATCGGGATAATTCAATCTCAACTAAGGTACTTAATATGGTTAAAGAAATCTTAGAAACAGGTTCGTACGTTCCTTAATTGTCTTTGATCACTGCTTACACTCTAGTGTACATCAAGTCAGCCTTTGGGTTTTACAACTCACTAACATTCTTCAGCACTTAAACAAATACTAGATTATTATGATAAATGTTTTTAATTAACAAACTTATGATGCTGTGTAGGAATGGGTTCTTAGCAGATGTACTAGTAACCTATGGCGCTCTACTATCTTTCCCAGTAACTGACTTTAGTGTAATACATAGGTACTATCATTCTGGCTTCTCGTGGGTGGTGTTGACACTTCTAAGTTATTAATAGGTTCTTAGTTGTTGTTGTTGCTATGGTTGCTGTATGTGCATTGTAAGTGGTACGTGTCCGGCCCACGTGTCATGCTGTAATATTAAGGGCTGCCGTACGGTGTAAGCTGCTTTCCAATGTAATCATTTCGTTATGCCAACCATGTGATCCAACTGTCAGGGACTACAGCACATCTATGACATCACATGTTACGTGGAAACAAATGATGTCACATGAGAGAGTGTTGTACGGCAGTGGGGTCCAAGGTTCACGACCTTTAGCCTTCCACGTGTGTATAATTAGTCGGCCGGTCAGTAAATCATACTGTTGGACATGTCTTCTGCTGCCATATGGCTTTCAATATTTGTAACATTTGTAAAATCAGTCTAGTCTATAATTATGTATTACTCAGTTAAGATATTTTAGTCCAGCCCAAAATGCCTTTATATTCAGCCTGGATAAGCAAGCCGCAAGTCTTGTGGAAGAAATTTCAAACCATGTGTTATGGTCACGGTTGAATTGACAAGTGCCTTGCCAAGATTTGTAACTATTAAAATGTATTTGCATTTTGCACTAATAATAAAATTACTGACAATTATTTTGTTTATTTACATATATACGACGTACATTCCTGCACTGTGATTCTGAATTGCATAGTATTGCTCCGTGTCCTCATCACTGCCAGTGACTTGTTGATATAATTATGGCCACATATTCTTGTAGTGTTTCAATATATGTGTAAATATTAATATTTAGTTAAATATAAATAGCTTTAAAGAACCACCATTCTTAGCTGCTAATCACATCATTGTTTGTAATGTAAGAATGATGCACGGTAGGGAAGATCACGGACTGTCTCAAGCCGATTTCACATTCGAGGATAACTCAGTTGAAACTAATTCTGAAACTGTTGACTCTTTAATTATGTTGTAGCTTTAGTATATGGCATGAAACTAATCTATCCATAAATAGTTATCAGTATTGTCTTGTGCCAGAAATGAACTTGGGATAACTATGATGAGCAATATAAATACTCGCAGTACTCGTGGGTTTGTGTTATGCCACACATGTACTAGACAAACCTAGCTACCAAAGTTTTCATGTAAACATTTTCTCAAGTTTATACCCTCTAAAATCCAAGGGCAAAACAAAATATAAGTATTATGTAATCGTGTGTGAATATTCAGCATACACAATGTGTTAAACAAAATTAGTTCTTATAGTGCACTCTTGAACCTGCAATTAAGTTTAAAAAGTGAAGCAAATAAAAAGAATACTTGGACGGCGTTTTCAGTTGCGTTTGTTTTTGGTTTAGGGACCTCCTTCCCAACCCCTGCCCACCCCTATCCTACACCCCACACTTATCCTAACCCTGTTCACCTACCCCTCCCTATCCTGTTCACCCCTATCCTACCCCTCCCCTCCTTAGTGCTCTGTCATTGAGGACGGGGGCTGATTTGGTCAAATTATGATTTATGAAAAACAAATCCGCTGGTTGGGAGCCCAGGATATAAGATTCGAAATTACTGGCTGGACATTAGTTTTCTTTTGTGGGTTTTTGTTTACTGTTATTATGGTAATGTTGACTACTTTAGGATATTGTCTTAATAAACCAATGTACACAGAGAACGTATATATACATAGCGCTGGAAATTTGAAACGGTTTATTATCAATTAAAGACTACTGGAGAATAATTTAGCAACGATATTATTTTGCCTTGAGCCGCCTTAATAGATCAATATCTTATCAGTGCATATAATACACATGGTATAGTTCAAATTTGGGATTACAACTAAAAATACAAATTCAAACTTGAATTTTTGTAGAGAAGGAAATCCCACAAAATTACGTCTAAGTATGACAAAATAATAAAATATATAATCTCTGCGCGCAATTCGTCAACTCGTTAATTGTATAGGGCGCCCTCTATTGAGAAAATGACCACATATACATATACAAACCACAATGAATTGCATTACTATAATAATTCTCTATCCATCTATTCCTAAACGTTTGTTAGATATGGCGATATATGTGCATCTCAGATTACTATTAGATGACAAGCAAGTTTTATGGGTGCTTATAAGACAACGAAACATTATTTCCGTCCTGAATGTACATATATATGTATTTACCAACCGTGAGTTTGAAACACATTGAATTTATATACTACCCAAATTCCGCACGTGTATAGCAAACTTGTGCACGTACGGCGCGCGGTACCCGGTACGAGGTTAGCTAGCTTGGTTCTGTTTATTAGTATGTATAGCGCCACCTAACGTACGTGTGTGTATATGTACCAAAGATAGTAGAGCGCCGCGTACGATCTTTGATATGTACCGCCAACGTTTGTAGCACGTTTTCTAGTACTAGTAAAGTAGGTCTAGCACACGGTGAGATGTTTTCACGAGCAAAACTTCGTGGATATGAACGCGAAGGATCACAGGACGAAAGACTGATTTGTGATTAATGTAACTGTAAGTCTGAGCTTGTTTGGTAGACGATGGTAGAATAAAACAACTTTATTTTGTTGTAAATGTACCAACTATTATTAATTCCCAAATCAAACACCGTTGTATAGCTGGTACTGTGATACCGATGTGGTAGTGCAAATTACACCGATTACCAGTCGGAGTAGTGGTGCCTAGGCTAGCTGGGCTGAATGGATAAATATAAACGGCTAAACTCCAGAATACTCGTCCAGGCACAAGGCCTATTCGGGTACCTTTGTAATTAACATTATTGTGGAGTTAAAAGTATGAATAAACTATGATTTGGCCCTAGTACGAGTTCACGGTGGAATTGCATCCCTGCCAATTTGGACCCCTGGTCGAAATCTAGTGCCGCAGCGACTAGCGGATTTGAACCCACCGTCCAAATCCCTTGACCCTAATCCTAAACCTAGAGCCCAGGGGTCCAAATATGTGTGTGTAGCCATGACAAACTAAAAAGGAAAGCGAGACAAAAAAATTAAATATCGTTTGAGGACATTAATTTTACTGGCTAAATATCTACTGCCTAAGATTATAATTGGTAGGCAATTCGCCAAGTTCTGTGGTGACGAAGTTTTACACAGACCAGTGAGTCAGTTACTACTACAATCATTAGGCTAGTGCTAGTGTAATCTACTTATTGTACCACTGTAACCAGACCTAGGATTCCTTGCATATGATAAAGTGTGACTAGCCATTTTGTACTGATTTGTTAGTTCGTTTATGTTCCAGGCGGTTGCTGATAGCAGTATGATGGAAGATGTTATTAACTTGTGTCACCGGTGTCATCTCCAAGGCAACAAGAAACAATTGAGGATACTTCAAACCAATGACAATGAAGCGGTGTTGCTATGTGAACGTGAGGAGGTAAGAAAAATGTGTTTCTATTTATTGTAGCTGTTAAAATTCAACCCAAATTGATTGATTTAGTGTTATTGATACTTCTGTATTTATTTTTTCCGCAGTGTGTAAATTTGGATGCTTCATCCTTGTCTGATTTCACTATTGAGAGAAACTCAACTGACATCCCAACCGCTATCCAACCACCACCAAGCAAGATGCCCAACTCCACCTGTCGCTCAGCAATAGCTGGTATTAGTAAATCCCCTACAAATGGAGCCCACACAGCCACGTTAGATAATGCCCCCCTACAGGATCCAAGTCTTCTCAGAGACATCTCAAAAGCATCACTACCTCAAGTTATTATGTGGAAGAACCAAAACGCCCTCTGTTGGCTGGATGCTTGCATGTGTGTATTGGTAACTTGTCATAGTCTACGTAATTGCTTGGCACGACTACCGGGCAAATCACTTATGAAAAAGCTATGTAAAGTGTTTGACAGTGCTCAATGTAAACCGGGGATATCCCAAGATGCAACTGTACCTAAATTGAAAACCAACACCAGTGCGACCAGTTCTAAACTTAATGGTAACCGCCGACAGTCTGTGAAAGATTCACTGATGATGTCACAGCATGAACACAAGAATAGCTCGATCGATAAACTGAACAGAATACGAAGTGAGGTTTTTGACAAGTTGAAACCTTTAATGAAGTGCACAGCTGGAGTGAATCAATCAGTAGTCGTAGCATTGTCTTTGTTGCTGCGGTTAGGAGGATTTGTGGAGGAACATTTTATAAGTCGTTATCACTGGGAGCTTCACTGCTGTAATTGTTCCCACGTGGACGTTTCTATGTAAGTACAGTATCACTAATTGAAATTTCACCGTTGTACGTGTTAAAGTCAAAATCTTTATTGAGTGTATGTTACTTCAGACATATTGTATGTGTTTAGAGGTCAAATTGAATCACACTCGATTGGAATGTCAGTCCCTACTGACATTGTGGGTATTACCTAGAATGTGTCTTCTGGTATTTTCCGATCATATCTGCACATGATACAGACCTTTGTGGTGTGCTAGAGCGTTATCATACACATAAACCAACAAGATGAATGTATAACTGACAATCACTGTGTAAACAATAAGCATTTGACTTTCTATTTCTCTGTTTTTGTTCATCAGAAATAAGAAGACAATCCCGACATTTTGCCGAGTGCCTCTAGATTTCACCCTGAGCAATCCTGTCATGCTGTGCAGCTGCCCTGAATGTGGTGCACACAGTCAGAGATCAAGGCTTGTCTTTCGCAGGTGAAGTATTTGACTCCTTAGTTTCAATTGGGTTTTCAATTACCAGTCATCATTGTAAAAAGATTATCTTTCCTCTTTCTAGTTTCTCAGCAATGCCATTGAAAACTGAAAAACCCAGTACACAGTCTTACTCTTTCTGCTCTTTCCTCATTATGTTATTAAGCCTATCTGTACTTGCATGCCTCAACTCACTTGGGAATTTGGGACACAGTTTGTGATGGTGCCCTCTTTATGATTTATATTGTTGAGATTAATTCCATTGTTACTTGAAGAATAACTGGTGGATGACTGATTATTCATACTTCTTGATAATTTCACTTTGTTGATCTGTGAAGTGTACAGTTAATATTTGTGAATATTTCAATAATTTATTGTGATTATTTTATTTTTTACTATAGTCAACCAGCTTGTGTGATGATTCACTTCCAAGATGGTCTCCTAAACAATGACATCTTAAAACATTCCGTCGTCAATCTTGGCACCAAGCAATATTTCCTCCGTGCGGTCGTCCAGTATCACCACAACCCAAAGCATTTTGTCACCTGGATCCGAGATAACAATGGTAAATAATAACCATAGGTCTTGGTGTGGGTTGTGGTGCGGGTTGTGGTGCGGGTCTTGGTGTGGCTCTTGGTGTGGCTCTTGGTGTGGGTCTTGGTGTGGGTCTTGGTGCGGGTCTTGGTGCGGGTCTTGGTGCGGGTCCTGGTGCGGGTCCTGGTGCGGGTCCTGGTGCGGGTCCTGGTGTGGGTCCTGGCATCTTGGTGGGCAACTTGGTGTGGGTTCTGGTACAAATCTTTGTACGGGTTTTAATACAGGGCTTGGTGTGGGTCTTGGTGTGGGTTTTGGTGTGAGTTGTGGTTTGTGCCCATTTAAACCCAGATTGTGCGGATACTGCAGATCCAATGTGTAATAAATCTCTCATTATTATTTTCTTCAGTAAACTATTGGCTGGAGTATGATGACTTGCGAGAATCACCGTTCCTATGGCAACCACGTCATCCCCGCATCCCGCCTCGTGAAATTCACACCGTAGTCCTTGAGCGTGTGGGGTCCCCCTGCACTGCCTGCTTGACGGCAAACTCCGAATTGACTGCATTGCACCAGTCACCAGTCATCACGTCTACTACAACAGGGACACCAGGTGGACATAGGACTACAATGGCTGCTAATTCTAATAGTCTTAGCGGCTTGAGTACATCTGCTGAGGGTTATAATGATGCTAAGCGAAGTGCTAAGATGGATAAGCTGATTACGAGAAACATTGCTGAGAAGAAACAGAGTAAGACATTAAGCAATATTGTAAGAATACCGAAGGCCGGCGTAGAGAGTGCCACTAACGACCTAGCCAAGAGTAACTATGATGTAACTGATGGATCAGCAGTTAAATCATTGACCCGAAGCTGTGATGGACAGCCACGTAAACTAAACACATCAACCATGAAAGGACAGCCAGAAGTGGCTGAACAACCAGTACATCAAGACCCAAGGAGTCAAACACTAACTAATAATAAGACCCATCTGCCTGCAAAATTACAACGTACTGAGAAGGCTTCATCGAGGAATATAATTACGACGTCAACTAGTCAATATGAGGAGAAATTCAAGCTTTCAGCAGAAGTTTTACGCAAAATTCCGGAGCAAATATATTCCCAAAGCGGTACTATCAGGAACACCACACAAACGAGGATGTCGACAAGTCCTAATATCACTGAAACGTTACAGCAGATTCCAGAGCAGATACTGTCAAGTGAACTTGATAACAAGTCGTTTCTTCAGAATACAGCAAGTATGAAAAGAATGTCCTCAAAGCCTAAAGTCATCGACTCATCACAACAAGCCAAACCGACAGGATGTAGAAATGCTAAGTTTGAACCGTACAGCAACAAACGAAGCCAACGCAAACCCACACAAAGTCTTAACACTGATCACTCCACCAGTAGCACACTGACACTATGGAAGAGAAGAGTGGGTATGTTTACATCCAATATCTCAAGAAAGAGATCAAGACGGGACAGTGGTGACGACACCACAGATGTACCAGCAGCAGCACCACCACCACCACTAGCTAAACATCTTAGTTCATCGGTGTCTAGTCCTAGTGCTTGCTCCGATGTTAGCTCACTGTCGGATAACCAAGCATTCGCTAGCGGCCATCAAGATGAATTGACTAATACAATTAATGAATTATGTAAAGTCTTTGATGACGAAAGCGAGTCTACGCCAGTAGTCAGTTCAAGGCTGGTCAGATCAAGGCTGGTCAGCCCGTCTCAAGACATGTTTTGGTCTGAGTTACTGAATGACGATACAGTCTGGACTGGAATAGCTAACGCTGGAACTAACATCCATTATGAATCTCGAGTTTCAAAAGAAGCAACACTGCCCTCCGTTGATTTGTTGTCACCCACTTATATATCAACACACATGGAAATGTCGCCCTCTTGTGACCAGCAAATAGTCAGCCCTGTTACCATGCAACAAGATGCTGCTCCAGCAAGTAATGCAAGCAAGTCACATGACCTCAATGTTTTATTGGATTCAGTCAGCAATGCTTTGTCGAGTGAAGAATGTGAAGATATTGATAACATCACAGATTCCATGATATTTGAGGACGTTCATGATAGCACATCGGAAAATCATTGGAAAGATAATTTATTAGAATTATTTGTTCAATAATTCCTCTTGGTCGCAAGTTCGTCTTGAGTCTGAATTAAATAAATCAAATAAATTACTGAAGGTTTTAAGTTACAAAAATGGATTAATTAATTTATTAATTAGTTTTTTTTTTATCAAAACAAACGTCCTATGTTGGTAAGATTTTTCAATATTATTTATTGTTTTCATATTTTGATATAACCCTTATTTTCATAGCAGACGTTTGTTGGTGTACATATTCTGAACCATGTAGGACCTCACATTGAATCTTCCTGATCATTCATACTTGTTGAAACCAGTTACAAAGGTTAAATGATTACAGGTTAGGAGAAATTCTGGCTTTGAATTATTGACTAATCCTGTAACCTGTAAGAATTATTTCAAGCTTATTAGACCTTATCAAGTAGAAGCTAACACTAACAGGTGTATCGGAGTATTCCTTAGTCTGGCTTCAAGATGCTACACCTGTTAATATTTCATATACTACTGTCAGAACCTGAGGTTTACTTTTTACTACTGTCAGAACCTGAGTATTAATTGTTTTTCCTCTTCGGGAAAGAAACTCTTGTAACGAAACATTAGAGAATTTACACAATACACAATATAGTGTGTGCTACTGCATGTATATAGTGTAACTGCATCATCACCACCCTCCCTCAGATAGCCACCCAACCATGCAGGTGTCTACTACATGTTAGTGCCACTTGCAAGGAGCACTAGCATCTAGCAGACATCATTCCATTGGCTTACTGTAATTTTGTGTCATTTTTTACATTGAAATCTATTTTATACCATTTTGTTACTGGAGTGCAGACTACTTTTGTACTAAATAGTTTTTCTCATTACACTGTTGTTCACAGTTGACTCCAAAATGCAACTACAACTTCTTGTCGTCCTTGGGGTTAGGTTAAGAACTACTGCCAATCAACAGAGCATTACAATGAGCTTGGGGTTTTCTTCATGTTACAGTGGTCCATCATGGTCAATTACAATTTCGGACAATTAATAGATTTATTTGTTTTTGTTTGAGAGTTTGCAGAATAAACATACACAGATGTAGTATGTTAGAATATTAATGAGTGTTTGGTAGTTATCTTTCAAGTTCTTTTGGTTGAAGCGTGCATTATTTAGTCAAGCTCGGCGTTGTCTCCGAGCGTTACTCTTGCAGGGCAAAACAATGCACGCCGCTTAGCTGCTAGACTATTGTTTCCAAAGCACTCAACAGTTTGATGAGCGTTATTTTATTGGGAGGAGGCGGGGCGGTAGGGTGTAAACCGAGAAATATTGAAAACGTCTTCTCCAGCTATAAGTCTAGCTCTTCAATGAGATCGTATCCACTAACCCCCACACACTGCCCTCTATCTTCATATAAACATAATTAGAATAATGTAAGAAGACTATAAAAGTTATGTAGCGCTCTTCCGAAGTCATTAAATGACAACAAAGGTTTAGAAATGTTAAACCTAGTACAACTACTAGTTGCATAAATTAAAACTTTATCATTTTTTAGTTAATCGACTGAACGCTGATTGGTTCAAATTTGTGTTCATAATAGACGTTTTTGTGCGCACGCGCAGATGGCATTATTGTTGTCAATGCCCGTCGTACGCGTCGTCATCGTCTTCGTCTCTAGCGGCTGTGTAATATAGTCGACGTGATTTGGAAGAAATTCCTAAAAATTGTTTATTAAGGTAAAATCAGTTTCTTAGATAAGCATTCCTGCCGATGGACACAAATTTAGAATAATATCGATCGTAACCTACGACTACGAGATGAGCAGCAGTGGTTGTTATGACATTATTTTGTGTACACACATGCACATGTACGTACCGAGCTAGCTAGCTAGCCGCGCCGAGGGCAGGCTACCGCATGATTGACCGGCGACTAGGCTACACGTCTAACCTTCAGTCGCAATCGTCACACGTACTTGTCGCTAAAGACAGTATTCCGCAATTAAAGTTAACACTTTTATTCAGCCACATTAGTTGCATAACTTGTGTTATTGTTGTTAAAGGTCAAGTTTGCCTAGTTTCTAGTTTTTATTTTGTTGGCAACCAGCGGCCCCGCGGAGCAGAGGGAAGGTTGGAGTGACCCAATGAAGCAGGCCTATAGCCTACGGCTAGGCTAAATCAATGCTGTTGACTTTGAGACTGAATGGGATATTGAAACATCAACCAGGTTTGTATTACGCCCTAACCTGCTAACTAGCCATTAACAAGTATAAATAACAGTTGCAATTAATACAGCCACTGTATCTACACTAAATACTGTGGCCGTATTAATTACTGTAATTTGTAAACAACTTTTACAAAGTGATTGAATGATTGATAGATGAGTACAACTACAATACTTCAATACATCATGTACATGGCCACTCGCAAACACCACAAAACAAATCCGGCTACCTATATGTGCCTACTTGCCTTTTAGTAATCTTACTGAGTGATAGATATGCCATTTAGTACTAGTAAACGTTCAAAAGCAAGTTTGCAATATATGCGGCAAGTTGCATTGTGTATGTGTAGGGTAATAGATTTAGCCTACATTCTCACTGACTTTCTCAATTTATGACTCTGGTAAAGGGCCTAATGTGATGTCTCATGCGTACTTAGCACGTAACAATGTCATGCATTGGGTATAATAAAAGATTTAGCATGCATTCACTGACTAATAGTTAGTTATTGTTGTATACTGGTACTTAGTGTGATGATGCCATTGTGTGAATGTGATCTGGTGAACCTGACTGCCTTTTGAAAAAAAACCAAGAAAAACGGGTACAGGAATTTCTTTACCTTGAAAAAAAGGAACTTTGTTGAGCCTCGATCATCAGATTCTGTGCAGTGTATGTGGTATATGGAGTTGCAGAATAATAACGGTAGTTGTGTAAAGTAAAATAACAAAGTTGGGCTGCAAATTACCTCACGGGCTGGGGGCTGTCAAGTGAATAGCCCTTCGCGACTAATTACATGACGACTACTTGAGCAGTGAATGTCACTAGTTGCCCAGGATCATCATCAAGAAATTAGTTTGTTGAGTTTTGTTAGAGTAAAAATGACCAGTTCAAACTAGAAAAGTGCACTCAGTCGAGCACAAATCTCTCCTGGCTAGGCGGCAGTTGTTGTTTTGAGGCTGTGTACTAGGCTATGTATACAAGTAGTGCCTTTTTGCATTCAGCCGTATAACTTGTACAGGATCCTGATCTGGATTAATCTCAAAATCGCATGGGTTCTTCCTCGACGCAAAGGCTGTCTCCCTACCAAGTTTTGTTAAAATTCATCTAGTAGTTTTTACATAGTTTGATGACACAGACAAAGATGGACAAACAGTCAGGGGTGAAAACACAATCTCCTGGCGGGCCGTGAATACCAGAGTAGAAGAAGCACAGTGTATGAATTACCAGTGGGACCCACACAAACCTGTGATTGTACACGACCCACTGTCAGCATGTTGCTATGTGGACACCCATTAATCATTATGTAAACCAGTTGCTCTGCCTAGTTACTGTTAAGTCTGAAGCATTAACAAACAACCGTCTGATAGAAGGTTCACGTCCTTTGGCAGAGAGATCAAGCTAGTTCTATGGACGAGGTACTTGGACTTATTCCAACAATGGAAGTAGAACTCATAATGGGCAGCACGTCTCAGACTTTGACTATGGGCACACCTGAATAAAGGGTCATGTGTGAAGGAGTGATATTATTGCTAGGGTTAGCGTTGGACAATAAAATAATCGTACAATAGTAGTCCGCTCTTAATATAATGAAATTGGTTGAAGTTGTGCAAATCAAACTGTAAACTTTCCCTGTGGATTGTTAGCAGAGATTTACAGCATCCTGACATTTGATTATTGTGGTTGCCAAAAGATAATATTTGTAGAAAATACTGCCAAACAGTAAATTTCTTATCGAGTAAGATAAGCTATATTTTTTCATTACCAGTACTTTCCTAAACTTGATCTAGACTGCTTCCAATCTTTCTCTATCTGTTTTCCCAACTAGATTACGGTAGTATCCCACCACCCAGCAAGAGGGCCACGAGCACAATGTCCATGGTAACTGAATATGCTGATTTCTCCACAGAGCAACTGTAGTTACCATGGTATCATGAGTAATAAACGTCACCACGGCGACAAAAGGTCAGTTGAATTTGAATATGTATAGCATTGAGTTTTTACTCTGATTCAAACAAACATTGACTACACAATATGTGACAGTAGACTAAACAACATATGTTTATTTAGCAATAACGGCCAGTCCCCCTTTGATTATGGTAAGTATAGTGACAATCCTGTGTATATATTTACTGAGTCAGAACAGTGAACATGTAGTAGATAAGATCCCATGTTTTCTTATTGTATTTTGCTATCAATATCAGAATGAGCCCATCAACTGTGCTTATGAACAAAATGTTGAAGTACATAGTCAACTTTGAATCAAGACATATATTTACTCAGAATTGCTGTGTAATCATAGCAAGTTTTTGCCTTTGTGCAGCTAGTTGTAGTGTAAATGTTACTGACGCTCGGTCCAATCTCCACAGACAGTATACGTTGATAAGGGATCAGGGCATAATTTCTTCTTGCTACCGCAGAAACATTTGCTTATAACCACAGGCAAAAAATACAGAAATGTCAAGATCTATAAAAGGAGATCTGTAAGATTGGTTACAGAATCAAAGTACCTTCCATAGTAAATGAGATTAAGACTGCTCAAAAAATGCCCAACTATAGACCATTTTCAAACCAGAACGACCCAGTAGATCATTTACCAATAATTCAATGTTGGTAAGATCCTGTGACACTAGAAATATCTAGGGACTGGTGTACATGTAGGTTGAATGTTAAATAGTAGTTTTGAAACTAAGGGACTTTTTTATTGTGGACCTACACATTAATCATAATAGCTAGACATTATAGTTAGCATGACAGTTGATATATCTTGATAAACTACAAGTAAACTGTCTTTTTGTGTGTAAATCCTACAGTTTATAGGGTGTTTTGAATTATGAGCTATTTGAACAGAGTTGTTTGAATTACCAGTAATTTGCAAATCAATTACAGTTTCCCCCCCCCCCCTGTTGGCACAAAAAGTATAAAAAAAATTGAGCATTGTAGAGTATCCTAGCAACAAGCCATTTGCTATCAAACTGTCAACATACATGCACAAACTGCTTGCAATTCTGATTATTAGGTCAAAGATAAAATGTAGACAGTAGGCTAATCTTTACTTGTAGCCATAGTATCGTACAATTGTCACATTATTTAGCTGCTTGTTGAGTTATATGTAGAACTTTTGAACTATACAGCTTGGTATTAGATGCCTAGCGGTGGTTTATTGTGTCACAGGGTTGTATAAGTTAGGAGCATTGACCCTAAAAGCCCTAGCAACCAAATATTTCAATAGAATTGTAGCAGTGGAATTACCACCATTTGTGTGGCCACGTTTAGAATTATACATGACATCTGACCTTGCCATCATAAATTTTGTTTCAAGTCTAGCATACGCTTTAATGTACTGGTATTTATAAATGAATTAGTGTGGGTTTGTGTTAATGTTCATACTTGTATGTTTATTTTTTGTATTGAACAAATGGGAGTTAGTTGGAGCAGTAGGGGTAGGTTGGGCAGTGGGCGTCAGGTGGGGCAGTGGGCGTCAGGTGGGGCAGTGGGCGTCAGGTGGGGCAGTGGGCGTTAGATGGGGCAGTGGGCGTTAGGTGGGGCAATGGGCGTTGGGTGGGGCAGTGGGCGTTGGGTGGGGCAGTGGGCGTTGGGTGGGGCAGTGGGCGTTGGGTGGGGCAGTGGGCGTTGAGTGGGGCAGGGTATAAAGGGTATCCCCTCTAAAACCTTAACTCCTGCCTATAATCCGGTGCTAATGGGTAGGTGTTAAAAGCTGTATCACCACCTACTCTCAAAGGACACCAGAAGTAGACCAAACCAAACTAGATATATGTTCATATCTTTACAAGATTGGCGGACTGTAATTGCCCTGGCTGTATAATGCTGCTCTGGCTGCATGATGCTAGCTTTTGTTCTTTACATAACATGCCTGCCTCTTGTTAGTTACCCAATGCCTAGAGGCATCACTTTCTAAATTTGAACAAATTTCAATGAAAGCCGACTGCCAACTTGATGCATGGTTGTTGATCATGCTCTGTTTGCGTTAAGTCGTTGGTTATCGTTTGTATGAAGTTGCAGTGGTCCAGTCATGCTTCATGTAGTAGGTCATTGGTTCCACTGTGCTGATTCCATGAAAGATTTAGTCATTACGATTATTGACACCTGTATAGCTGCACACATTCCTGCACCTGTTGTAAGGCTATATCATACCTGGTATATAACCAATTTATATTGTGAAGTTGTTCAGTCATAAACCTGTAGGAATACTGCATGGTGTACACCTGTGCACAGTCCTGCACCTTTTATCTGGCTTATAAAGTTCTGATGCAACCAATTAATACACTTTTGCCGGCGAGTGAATTGATTATAGACAATGTGACTTAATTTATTGTTTATGTGGCTCCATACTATCGAGTACTGACAGAAAATTGTGACTCCGTGCTGTTATTGACTATTGACAATGTGACTCCATGCTGTTGATTTACCTTTTGACAAGCATGTTAGTACTTGCGTCGCATCTTATGTGTTGCTAGGTAGAGTACTTAATACTAGTTGTTGTGTACACTAACATTAGTACAACTGTTTAGACTATGGGTACTAGGGATTTGGCTCAGAAGAGATTGGCTGCATTTAGCCTCATGAATTAAAAGAGTCGATGAACAAACACAGCTTTTATATGTTTTTGTTAGCATTGTGTGATTTGTACGCCTTGGGTTTGAATTGAACCTGTGACCTACTGACATTGTTAATTGCAGGCATGGTAACTAGTAGACCAACATGGAAATTAGTGTACCAATAAAGCCTTCATACAATGGGTGGTCAGTGGTCACCTCCATCTTGGTATACTTCACTTAGTATATGGTGCATCATTATGTGTACATGTACACATAAATATATTTTGTGTGGTCTGTCCTTGTGTCAATGTAAAGCAGTTACATGCATACATAATGTAAGATGTCATCATCATCTTCTTTGTCTTTTTTGGCTGGTCCCATTAGGGGTCGCCACAGCGAATTAATACGCTCCTCATATTGATTCGGCAGGGGTTTGACACCGGTGCCCTCCTTTACACAACCCCTGGGTAGGAGTGAACAAGTTAAGGTTTAGTGCTGGGAGGAAAGCCATGAGATTGGGCAGGCACCCAAAAACCCTGAATCCCATGCAAGATGTCAAAAGATTATTTGATTCTAACAATACGATTATGTATACTTGCTTGCTTTTAGCAATCTTACATGGCTCACAGCTGCTTAGTGACACAGCTTCACATGTAACTATATAGCATAACTGCAACACTTAACTGTAACTCTGAACATGAAACTGTAATTTGTGTCTCTCTTGTGTGCAGGTCTGTTATTGAAAGGAGGGATAGACAAGACAGACAAGGCAATATGTTACCACTGATCAAACCGCACCAACAACCAGTTGGCAAGGTAAGAGTAACGATGATTGGTTAACCCTTTCAACACCATTGGCGATTATACTAAAACTAGTAGGCATGGATACCAGTAAATTTTGCTTGCATTGTACACAAACAGCTGGTTCCTACTAATTCTGAAAACAATCTTGGGTAAAAAGGCTTAACGGTCGGCATTACAGGCTGCAGATCTAACCTAGTATTTGAAAAGGAACCAGTTTACCACTGGTCAAACTGCCCCAGCAACCAGTAGGCAAAGCATGTTGGCAAGACGAACAGTGTCTGTGGTCTGTCTCATGGGAAATTGGGGGGTGGGGGGGGGGGGCGGCATCATTAAGGAGTGTGTATCCCATGATCGGGATTTTAATAATGATCCAGGGATTTGAGAAAATCTATGTGAAGAACGTGCCGTTGTTCACAACAAGTTTGTACATCCCCCTCCCCCAATCTTGCTCAGGTAAAAAGCAATTTGAGGAAATCCTATGTACATGTTTGCAGGTGTTTTTTACCAATTTGCGTGGGAGTTTATGATTAGTAGGCTGATCAGCCCCCCTGGTCGTCTACGTACTGTCATCAGTTAAGAGGTTCTCAGAGTATGTTTATTATGTTCATTAAGCCCAAGTTTACTACTAGTACGAGGTAGATGTACGTGTACTGTACATCCCCTGATTAATTGTACCTAAATCAAATGTTTATTATTGATGCGGTAAAACGGCGCTTAGCAATCCTACTCAATGACAATGATGACACGATGGTACCACAATAAACACCTTAGAGAGTTTCAGTGGACAACACCACAATCAACCTTTGGGGAGTCAGGTGGTGCAGTGGTACTTCCCTCTTCTTCACCATTTGAAGACCCAGGTTTGAATCCAGAGGCTCACATGTGAATTGGGTTTTTGGTTCCTGCCTGGCATTTTCCTCGCACCATTCAAAACCCTAACTCCTCTAGTGGTGAGCATATATAGCCAAATTGTATCAGCCCATGACGCAGACCATTGTGGTGGGTACGGTATAAACTGTGTCAACCAGCTTCAATTGAAGCACACGAAACAAGAATAAGAAGAGGAAGAACAGGCTCTTTGTTGTCTCATCACATGCACAGTATCAACTTCATAATATTAGGGTATATGTGCAGCTGTGTTACTGAATAACTGGACATTACTAACATTTTAAGTATGATACAATAATAAAATGGTATCATATCGTGAAATAATAACAGGGGACACCACCACAAACTGGTAGCCTCAGAAAGTAAATCAGAAAGTAGCAGTGAACTGTTAATTGTCACCAGTAGACCTGATCAATGTATCCAAACCACTTTATGGCTGTTGTATGTTGGATTTAGCTTATATAGTTAGTAAAGGTTAAATTGACAAAGGAATTATGTGCTTGACATACCACCAATGCCAGGGGTATAGCAAAACAGTTTGGTGAATAATGTGAACTATTGGTCATGTGTCTAACCTTTAACCTCAAGTTATTTCATAGACTCTGCGTAGCGTTGTGTTGCTATGACAATTATAAACAGTAAGGTCGGGTGGTATGTGATTGTTTCATGATTTCATGTTTTATAATGTGTCCAGTTGGGTGTTACTGGTTGATGTACATGTATGTCCAGTTGGGTTACTGGTTGATATTCCACTTGTAGTTGTAAATCTTTTGTGTTCTCGGTTGTGTACGTTAAAATATCTACTAAATGTAATGTTATGGAATGCAAAGGTTAATTTGGGGCTTTCAAAGAGTTATCAGTTTACAAATAACACAGTATGTTCGAGGATGTGTGTGCGCGTGTGTGTGTGCGCGCGCGTGTGTGTGTGCGCGCGCGTGTGTGTGTGCGCGCGCATGTGTGCGTGCGTGTATTTCTACTATGAATTTAATGTGACTACAATTATAATACCCTTTGTTTCTAATTCACAAATGCTAATTTGTTACGTTCATCTATTAGGTTTTACATACGCATGCAGTCTAGTCTATATGATCTCAGTCCTACATTCTTTGTAGTTACTGTGCGAGTCCTGAGTTATCAGCTGAAGTGTACCGTTTAGCTTGACACTGCACTGTGAAGCATGGCAGGCACCTTACGTGTGTCCAAATTGAAAACTGGCTTAAATTATTGATACTGTGAAAGTGTAATTGATTACCCTGTGGTATATTAGCCAGCACAAACCGCCTACACGTGCATGCTGAGTAGACTCAAGCACCTCATATAATTCAATTACTGTATGAAGATGGTCATTGATTAATGCATGCAAATTTCTATGCACTTTGATACTTGTGACAAGTGGCCTATGTATAAACAGCTGGTACTAGATGCTTAAGTTGATTTGTTGTCGAGGATTGTGGAGTACCAGTGAGGCGACCGACCGCTCAACTCTACATGTATATGTATGAAGTGGCTATTGGCAGTCAACAAGAAGTCAACAAGATGATGTCATAGTAGAAACTAGCAACAGTAACTTATATTACTGTAATTTAGTGGTTGATTTATTGTGGAGGATTGTGGAGTACCAGTGAGGGGACCCTTCCACTAACTATGTGTGAAGTGGCTAATTAGCATTCAACAAGAAGTCAACTAGATGATGTTATAGTAGTTGATAGAAACTCAGAAACAGTAACTCATAATACTGTAGTAGTTGTTGATTTCTTGTTGAGGATTGTGGAGTACAGAGAGGACCGCTCAACCATATATTGCTCAATATGTAGTGACAGTCAACATAACAGTGAAGTGGATGATGCACTGCCATTCTCTATTTATATTCACTGTGTTCCAAGTATGAATCAATGCTTGAGGCTATAGCTGACACAGACCTCATGCTTCGATCGAAAGCTTTACACGTTTTGTATCATTTCAACTACAAAATGTTCATACCGTTATTACATGTAATGTTACTTCCTCCTGGGGGGATTCTGTGAGAGTACCGCTGCCTAAGGGCAGCTATTCAATGAATTGACTATGTATGTTCAGTCTAATTAGTCTACATATATCAAGTATCATGTACAACAACAGTCAACACAACACAAACCGGTAGTTTGGCTACTTATTATACTCTTATCAAAATAACCCCCAGCAGCAGCAGTCAAGCAGTAAACACACACTCACACACACACTCAGCGTACCCGCAACTAAATTTACAAAGCAAACTGATAGGTTGAAATGTGAAACAAACAACCAGCGATCGGTGACGATGACATTTAATTAAGTTGGAGGATGGCTGGACGTGACTAGGAAATAGTTGGCTGGTTCAGTTGTTGAATACACATATTAACAGTGTGCTCATATGGTTTGGTCTGTGTAACAGTGTTTGTTGTGTAGGTGAACACTTGGATAGTCATTGGATTACGAGTCGTAAACTACGAGTGTTCCTGCGCCCAAGTAGTGGTTCGGTCGTCATACACATACTCCATGTTGGAGCAATTGGTTTAGTTTAGTCAGTGGGTGACTGTCTTGTTTTAACGCCGGTGTTTGTTTGTGAAGACTTACGAATCGTAAACCATGAGTGCACGTACATCCCCCTCCCCCCAAGTTATGGTTGAGTCATCGTAGGATCAGTGTGTTGTTGCAGCAGCAGTTTGGTTAAGTAAGCGCATGAATTTAAACCATGAATCGTAAATTACGAGTGTACATCCCACCAGTTCAGGATGAAGTAACTCATGACAAACCGTCGCCTAGGACATCCCATAATGCAGATATGAACTTTGTTGTTACCAGGGTTACGGATGAGAAGTTAGCAACCACTGGTCTGGTAAGCCAACCAATCCAAGTCAAGGCTCATTATGTCACTGCATGGTGTCACAGTGTAACGTGCTGAATCATAGAATACTATTTGCAGTTGACATTCTATTAGCCTTTTTGAAGTATGGCAGACACAGAGTGGGTGAGGTCTTTTGAATTATTCTCCTAGTGTCAGCCACTCTGTGCCATCCTATTGTGTCGGAGATAGTTTGAGCAGGCTAATATAGCAACCAACTTCATGGCTAGAATTTTGGCATCTAAGGATGTATTCTGGCAAAGGTCCTCGCGGAGTGATTTAGATGAATCAAATTGATTATTGTATTCAGCTTTGGGGTGGCAATGCAATGATGCTGTTGTTTCTCGTTAACCTTTGGGGAGACTATGCAATAAGTGGATATATGCAACAAGATTAGAAGATGGATTTATAACATTTTAGAACCAAGCTGTTGAATGATTGTGCCAATATGACTCTCAGTCCCATGGTCTAGTGGCTAGATGTATTACTGTGCAAGGTAGGCAGGTGCTTCTTTCTCTATTGATTCAGCAAGAAACCTTGGGGTGTTTGTACTATTTATATCAACAACAAGTGAAAGTAATGACCCAATATAGCCTTTTATTGATTGGTTGAGGTTCGTACACCTGTTAACAACATAGAAATCAACACTATGAGAGTATTGATTGTCCCCTGACTTTGGAGCTGTGTTTAGACAGTGTAGTCACTGCGATGTATAACTATTGCTAGGATAGGTTAATTGTGTATTAATGGTTTATATTTTTAACCCCAGACATTGAAGACAATGTCTGGGGTTCTGGAAAAGACTGTACAACCCTTTCAAATCACTTCCCTGTAAAGAAGACAACTTGAGGAATTAGTTGGGGTCAAAGAACAAAAGCACAAATGTTACTACAGTACAAATATACTAGTTTTTAATGGTATAACAGTGGAGATTGAAGCAGATGGTGTCAAGGATAAGCTATTTACCATTCACCACGATAAATTAATGTAGAACAAACCATAGTGAGCCTTTAAAGCAATCAGTTCTGGCAAAGCTGTAGTCGTCTCTAATATGTGGTCATCTGCCTCAGCCAAGGGAATTATAACATCATAGTACAATCCACCAGTATGTTGGCCTTTGGCAATGTGTTAGGCTATGCTACAGCTTTAGTTAATGATAACACTATTGTTAAAACACATTGACTGGCTATGTGGGCAATACATTTATTCCCCTCTGGGGTTGAAAGTAACTAATATGCAATCTAGTTGGCCAACAGAGATAGATTGCTTCTCATTGACTCATTATCCGAATATGTATCCGAGTGTGTATGTGGGATGACGACTGCTTTGTAGAGTGTGAATTGATGACTGCTTAGTAGAGTATATATGAATTGATGACTGCTTAGTAGAGTATGAATTGATGACTGCTTAGTAGAGTATATATGAATTGATGACTGCTTAGTAGAGTATATATATGAATTGATGACTGCTTAGTAGAGTGTGAATTGATGACTGCTT
>JAVCKS010089927.1:0-16860 GCA_032273685.1 Pteraster tesselatus | reverse complement strand
TGCAGCTCGGAGCGAACGACACGCTCAATGATAGCTTTGTGTTCGTGTTGAGCGGGGACGTGGTACAGCCCGTACAACTCTTGTTCTTCGTGAAGATTGAACCGGCAGAAGTAGAAGCGATGGCCACGACCATCGCGTCTCGTACCACTGTAGCGACGACGCCGGTTGTCACGCGTAAGATCAGCATCATAAGCTTCGGCATCGGTACCGATACCGAAAATGTGTCGACGAGAGTGGTCGCATCGACATCCGTGGCGCCGAGCGGAAATAGCCCCGATGCCAAGTCGGTAGAACCGTCTAGTTTCAATCCCTTATTCGTCGTCATTCCTCTCATTCTCCTCTTCGTCATCGTCGTCATCGCGGTACTGTGCGTTCTGGTCTGGAGATGGTCCAGAGGCGGTGCCAAGCACGTCGGCGGTCGGGAGAGCCCGTATCCGGAGCCCGAGATCGGGCCGTACCCCGGTGCCCAGGCCGGACCGGGCCAGACGGGTCTCATGCCGACGATCTCAGTCATGATGCCGTGCCCCGACCACCGTACCACGGGATCGTTGAGCGGCACCCCGCCCGTCGCCATCAATCGGCCGATGCCCATCACAAACACTTTCGTCCCTCAGGTGACGGTGATGGCCCTGGGGCGGCCGCCATCTCCTAACTACCCGGCGACGTCGTTCGTGAGCATCAACTCCAACGGGACGGTGCGCTCGGGCGGCTCCAATCAGTGGAGTGACCAGTGTGACCAGGAGGTTATGGATCACTGTCGGACTCAAAAACCGACCCTTAAAAAAAGTCAGTACTGGGTTTAGTAATTTTTTTCTGTTTTTGTTTATTTAAAAGCAAATTTGCCGTCACTTTCAGGGTTTGCACATCACAATGTAGACAACTAGATGTAGTTAAATAATTAGGACGTACATGTACGCACATACACAGGTCCATGCTGCTGTTGTGGGCAAATTCTGTTTCAAGTCAAGGTGAAGACGGTGCCATGAACACTGAGTAAAACAACTCTAATGAAAGTGGTACCAAAATAAACAAATTTTACCACAGCACATACTGCAATCTTTTAACAGTAGCACAGCTATTTGACAACCTCTTTTTTTATCGTCAAGTAAATATTGGAAAAGGACCAAGTTGTCCCTAAAACCAAATTGGAAGACAATAAACTGTCTTATATTTAACCTTGGCCTAAGCATTTATCAGTGAATCATGCTCATATAAGGACGACAAATAGTGAACACTAATTTAAAAGTTTGCAAAGCTACCTTCTCTGCAAAAAATTAGCCTAACGTTTATCTACGGATTTACACACAATATAACCTAGATTTGTTTTTTAAGAAATGCAATAGGTGTCCAATATATATATGTATATATATATATATAAATAAAGCTAGTATTATGCTCTTTCCAGCCATATATATAATTCAAAGGTTTTGGCGATAAGTGACTCATTTTGGCAGAGCGGGTCCATTTATCAAGATGGTTTCGGGGAGTGTAGATAATGGAGAATGGATAATGGACCATGCAGCAATGAAAGGGCACCCTCATTGGGCTAGATAGAATGCCATTATTCGGTTGTATGCCGAAGCCTCCAATTCAAAATGTGTATGGACCACCAAAAAAAACCCTCCCCCCCCCAAAAAAAAAACCCCAAAAACATACTGTATTCATGGTTATATCGGAGCAACTGCTACCTTTACTCAACTAAAGAGCTTATTTGTCTGTATGAGTGGTACACAAACACGCACTGCTCCTGAGTGTCCGCGTACATGAAATATCTGCAGCCAAACGCATAAAATAGACAGTTGAAAAATTCGCTCAGGGTTTGTGTGTGTTTGCTCAGATGGTTGAAAGATTAGAGGTAATTGCTTATAATTATATCACAAAATTACAGAATTATGTCCACCCACCCGGACAGACAATTTACGTTCAAGATGGCCACCATTTTACAGGGCAAATACTATTGGCTTATATATTTAATAGCAGCCAGATATATGTATATTATATATACTGTACATATAACAAAGCTATATCTGGAAGGAGGAAAACACAAAGAGAAATATTTTTGGGTTTAAGATTTACTCTAAAGAGAATGTTGGAGAATAGGAACATGGCCGTGTGTCTATCTTTAGGATCTCAAACTGGTTCAGGAGACATGATATGTGAGAGAGAAGATTTTGATTGGTTTAGCAGCTGTTACGAATGTAATTATACATGTGCTATAATAATGTGATTCAGTGGGATTTAGTTCAGTGTCAACTAGATAACTATTCCACCAGGTTGGGGTACAATTTGTGACCTCAAAATTCGGGCAAAGTACGGCAACACTAGTCAGTTAATTTTCATCATGATAAGTCGAATTAAGAAGGATCATAAATTTCCTCTCCCAAAAAATGTATTTTCAACAGATGGTCGGAAATAGGACTGATACGTTTACCATACACTGTCTCAATAATTATGATGTTGGTTTTTCCTTTAAGTCTGTTTTGTCTCAATTATAATTATAAATTCCAACTTTGCGGTTAAACTTGTGTCTTTCCAAAAAGCTCTGCTGTGTGTGCTGACAGTCAAACCCGCAAGTGAAGTGTTCCAAGATTTACTCAGACTTCCGAAAAAATATCACCTCTGTATCTGGCCCTAGTCACATTTTGTGGGGACGAAACAAGCTATTCTTGCAGAATGGCAGCCTTTAAAGTTAGGCTGTTTTACTATTGATTGAGGGGACATTCGTTCCACGACATCGATCAAGTGAAGTGGGTTAATGCACACTTGATGATGTCATCCCATCATGACATCATATGGGTTAATAAGGTTAAACAGATTACAAGGTTAATACGGTCAGAAAAAGCTGTGCTGAATAAGTAACTTCGAAATGTCCGACAGGTTTTTATGCTATACAGTACTATAGATATAATTAACAGGGCATTTCCGGCAATGTTTTGCGTGCTGTACACATTGGGAAATCATTGCTTTGCTGCATTTGTGTAATCCATTTACCGGTCTTAATTTGTATCTTTTAAGAGAAACAGTTTTGTACCGATTTTGTAGCCCATACAAGGGTATGCATATAAGTTGGCTTGTCACTAGTGATTGGGAAGGGGATGGGGTTCAACGTGGAGGTAACTGTACTTAAAATGTGCCAAAATTCAAAAGGCTTGTACCGGATTCGAAAAGGCAACCAAGCATATACGCAAGACTATAAAAAGTGAAAGAAAATCCTGGGATATTGGGGGAATAAAGACAAAGTCAGTTGAGGACTAAACACCTCGCTTCACATGATGGCACAAAACCTGCAGGATCTATAGTGGTGAAGGCGATTGAAAGCACCACCACACCACCTAAACGTAACCGTCCTTTCATCGGCCTTAAAATTGCTCTGTCATCATGATTATCGCAGCCGGCACCATACGAAGGTTTTCGCCATTTCTGCCTTTCCGATCCCAACTCTGGAATTTCCCAGTAATTGATCTTGACAGATTACCTGATTTATTTCCTTACAGAACTAAAAGTATATTGAAAAGGCTTGAATCAAAATTTTAACAATGTAGCTACATGGTTTAAAGAATGATCCTCAATATTGTTTTTTATTTATAGTAAAAGTACTATTTAAAATGTAAAAATGTTTTGTATCATCGGTGATCGAGTATGATATATTGAGAGGCTATGGTTTTTAGTTTCTGTCATTTATAATAATTGTCTGAAATCCTAAGTTACCTTATGTGAGGTAGAAATTCGACATTTAAACAGAGTCCTTTTAAATTAAATGTTTTTAAATTAAAAAGCATTAATTATCCGAATATGTATTCATATTGTTCCATGGTCATGACGAAATATATATTTTTTTTTTACATTTTTACTCTTCGATTTCCTTGGAGACTTGAAATTTGTTGACAAATCTAGCAGCCGTCTTGCTGTTTGAAAAGGTCTACCGATGCCAACGTCCGATATTTAAAAAGTACTGGCCCACAAGATAGCCAACAGGGTCTAAACCTTAAAGATGTAGTGTCCCTCTTGCGACCGATTTCACATAGAGATTTAATGTTAATTGTTGAAATGATAATTTTGCAGGTTTACCCTTTCTATTAGCTCTAAAATGATAAATAGAATGACAACTTCCAGTTAGATAGTTAGAAAGTATTCGATCCTGTCGAAATTATCTAATGGCTGCCAGAAATGTTTCATTTTCGACAGAAAAATATATCAGCTATACAACAAGGGCAAACTTATTAAAATATTCAGCATGTACGATTATTTCTTTGAGTGAAATCGGGCCGAGATCGGAAAGTCCATCTTATAAATTGGATACGACATTCGGAAGGTCGGGACAGCTGAAAACTCTGTCACTGTGCTGTACGGCACAGTGCGACTCGATACAAGAACGTCGCTGTGTTTTCTGTTAACAGAAATTGATGCAACAGGTTTCCAACCGTTGGCTGCCGGCTTCCTACACCTTTCATTGTTGCTGTATTTTTTGTCGATGTACACCGTAACAGCACTGGAGATTCATATTTAGGACTTATGGTTTACACTGGTGATTTATTGATATTTTACTGGTTATTTTTTTTAACACGTTTGTGTAAATGCATTCTCAGGTTTGAGTTCTAATGGCCATGAGCTCAATTATTGTTTGGAACTCTTGGATACCAAAATACAGAATGTGTTTGATATTTTGGGAGGAAGAATCCTTTTGGTACGGTACAGTATAAGAAACGCTGTAGGCGATTCGAGGTTTAATATTACCCTTAATTTTACATAGTCTATCGCCACTCGCCAATTTTTATCAGCCGCTGGAAATTCTCGGCCGTTTTCCATCTGACGGTCTTTGTTTTTGGCGACTATAGGTGAAAACGTTCTCGGGCCTTGAACCCACTTACATTCTAGCACGTGTAGCGGAATGTGGGAGCGAAATGTTTGGGTACAAATTTCAAGATTCTCAAGAATATTATTACGATATCCTATGTGTAACCTTTTTGTTGCTGGAAATAAAACTAGCGCTATGTTGTTCTATAAGAACACATACGAACGAACCTCGAGAATATTGTGCTCGCTATATTGACTAATGTACTCGTGTCAAAAACTACGTGCAAAAAAAAACCGTCGCCGACTGTCAAAGCTTGCTGTACACGGCTATAGAATTGTGCTACAAACTGGGGCCAATTTCATAGCGCTGCTAAGCACACATTTTGTGCTTACGGGCGTTTCCTCATGCACAAACCCTATGGCTCAAAACGCCCGTAAGCACAAAACGTGTGCATAGCAGCGCTATGAAATTGGCCCCTGGTTTTAAGCAGTAAGCACTTATGAATAAACCATTTTGTAAAGGCGAGAACAGTACATTCACTGCAACGTATATAGCTCTGTAGTTACATATTTAATAGATATACCCTCATATGTATAAATAGGCCTTAATAACCATGGTAACGTGGTATGAAAGGGAGTTTGGAATATCTCAAGTATTACATGGTTTATTGCATTGTATTATATTATGTATAAATAATATTTATTGGAGGGATTTCATGTTGTGTTATTCCTATTACTAAGTAATAGATTTAGTTGGTGTTGCTCGCTTTCCCGTTAAACGAAATCATGTGAAATGCACGGCGTGATAATTGGTAACCTCTCGGGTGATGTTTAAAAAGCGATATGAAGCGAAATTTGACACTGCCCGAGAATGCTTTCTGTGTTCCGATCTGGAAATCGATATTGGAAATGTATTGCTATCTCTAGAAGTTTAGTACTGTAGATAGATATTTTGATGCTACCGTTGTCACTTTGAATGAAACCGTGAAGAAGCCAAAACGAATTTGTCGTTGGTGGCGCCGGCGGGTATTGACCGGTAACGAACTTTAATATCAAGTTTTAGAAAAGGGTAATCTACTGTATACTGTAGTCTTCGCCGTATATTGTTGCAAACAGATGGCGCTCTTTGCTGTACTGAGAGTCGTCGAAAAAAATGTTCACTGTAAGTTTGTAGTTAACAGTCTCTGGCGAAGACCAGCTAAGTCTGCCTGCACGCGATTTGGGAATACGTGCTCTGCTCTTTTTATTTCATTGGTGCTGGTTGAGTATACTGGCGGGATTCAGCAGTTTAGACTGTGCCTTTTTAATTATTAATAAAAAAACATGAATCCGGTGCTTTAATATTTAATTTAGCTTTTATTTCAGATTTGCTTGTTTGGTCATTTATGTGCAACTGAAATGAGATTTAGTTAGTACTTCACTTAGAAATCACTTTATTGAAGACCTATTCCGATATTAACGCCAAATATTTACAATTCTTAAAATCCGTTTCCCCCTGTTGTTATTTATTTTTATAACGCCGATTTACTGAAATAATTCAATTTAGTTCTTTAATATAGGGATTATCTCTTTCTTTCCCCCTTTTTTAAATCCATCTTGCTTTTGTGTCGTAATGCACTCACACTATGTATTTAATTAATGTTTCTGTGAGTATAAAATCAAATAAAAAAAGCAAACCGCAATTAAAAGCATAACTAACTCTTCGTGGCGTGTAGTATGTTAATTTAGCAAACTTTTCATGAAATGTTCTTTCTGTTGCCGTGGCAAACCAGAGACGTCACATGCGTAGTAATCCACCAATCACACCAATAAATATCAAACATATAATGATGACGTAACCGAAATAAAAAAGGAAATGTTCTCATTCTCAACAAGTAGCAGCCTAGAGATACGGTTGACCGTTACCTTGTTTAGCCTTTTTTTTAATTTACCCCGTTGAAAACGCAGCCTACAGTTCCCATTCACTGATTACGTTCGTAGTTTTTCTTCGTGTGTATGTATCTGTTTAAATATTAACCAAACTTAGTAATCGCATTGAACAAAGGTTGTGCAAAAGAGATTACACGAGCCGACACGGTGGGGTCGCGCCCACCTGTATTAAAATTGACCTTGCAATAACTAGTTAGTAGTTGTGCGCGACAGTGATATTATTTTGCGTTGTAAATCGGTAAACAAGAGGAGCAACTCGAGAATACCCGCACCACGTACGTCCGTACCCGTACCCAGCCCTAAGAATCGTTTTAGGTTGGGGGTGATTATCTTAAACACACTCGCCAGCTAACTACCCTCACGATGGCGAATTCTGACGGCGTGCCAGTTGGCAAAACTGATGATTTGGCCTCACTCGGAAAGCTAGACGAAAAGTCGCTTCTCAACGAACTCAAACACAGATATGCTAAGGATATTATATACGTGAGTATTTTAGTAACCATTAAAACTATTAAAAAATGTACTGTCCAATTTCAGGCCGATCTCGTTTTGAAAAAAGAAAATTAATATTGATGTAGCAATTAGCTTTATAGGGCCGAGCTATGGCATGAAAAAGAATCTTTCAAAGTTCCAGTTCCAGTCGTCGATGTCTTGTCGAAATCGATTAGCATGAATTAAGGTGCTAACCGCCGGTTTCCCTAGGCTTCATTTTACCCCAAATTTACCCTAATAGACTAGGGAAAATCTAAAATTAGGAATCAGCTGAGGAAGAGGTTTTTAATTTGGCTAAAACTAATGACAAAAAATGCACTTTCAAAAATTATCTACCTTGTCTGTACGAGGCTAAAGGGCTACACACTTGCATGTACTGTATACGCAACTCGACTTTCAACTGCAAGTCTAACCTTTATTCAGGATACAAAAACAGCCGTGCTGCAAGAGGTAAATTAAAAAAAGTTATATTTTTGGAAAGTTGAAAACTTTTCCTTGGGTAATTCTTAATTTAAGATTTTTTAAATCTAATTAAAGTACATTTGTGAAAATATACAAAGGGAAACTGGCGGTTAGCACCAGAATTCTTTCCCAGCTATAATGATTCATTGTTTGTGCCATATATAAAGGGCAAACCTACTAAATTATTAACTCAACGTTTAAAATGAATTGTCAAGGTGATATCGCTCAGTATGCACCCTGTTTAAAATTATGTTTTTATGTCAATTTTTACATCATATGTAAATAATCACTGTCTTGTTACTACTATACTAGTACTTTCTGTTACTTTTAAAACAATATAATTAAATAAATCAACACTTGTTAACAACTATATTTGTATGTGCTAATTAATTGGGTTAGAGTGTATTAGATCTGCATTAATGTCAAATAAAACATTATATAAATGTTCCTTGACTACATGTACAATTAAGCATGTTCGTTTACTACAGGCACCCTGCAACATGAAAAAGAAATGTACTATAGCATAAATACGAATACCGGTATCGCTTTCCAATATTTTATAAACACCTAGATAATTTCTTCTCACTTTGCCGAGCCGTTGGACATTTGATCAAACTGTGATGTCAGAGACTACAGCATACTACATGTATTAGCAATGTATACCGTACTCTGTTCAACTGGTTGGCAAAATCAAAACAGAAGATGTCTGAGTATAGGTATACAACCGGACTACTACCCGGTAGTGTGATTAACGCTTCACTGCACATCAATGCTTTTCCTTTGTACGCTGATGTAGTACTTGTTTGGTCCATAACAAACCCGGAGGTTCTCACCTTATGAACAATACATTTTTATTTACAATATTTGAACAGACCTTCAACTACCTTTTGTAAAAACGAAACAACAAGAACTAGCAGTACTAGTCAGCACAGAGTCCCTACTATTTTAAGGAAGTACATGTATTACAAGCTATGTGTAACTGAAGACGTAGAATGGGCACACTTTGTGATGACATTTTAGGAGCCTGCTGGTCTAGAGTTTTATGGGCCAGCCTAGCTGCACTAAATCTTAGCACATTTAGCCCGAGTGGTAGTATTTACAATGTACATTTTTTACAACCCTTTGGTTGCACTTGAATTCTTGATACATATAAATGCATACATGCATACAAGTTAAAAACTTTACAAGACTTTACAAAAATGAAATGTTATCAATTACAGAGCGCTATACCTCAACCTGCCATACTTCATGCAGATACTTATCTACTGAAAATTGCACTATTGTCTATGGCTAAATAGACAAAAGATGAAAATAAAAAGCTTGATATAAACTACAAAATTACTTGCTGAACTTCATGAAAATTATTTATCTACATAGGCCTAGTGCCCCTTTAAGAGTATTTACTTCAGGAACTTTACAAAACTTTTTTTTCCACATAGTGCCCCTTTAAGGAGATTTACTGTTTTCGTAGGTTTATTATGATGAATTTTAGCTTGCAAACATTTACAGTGCTTTGTTATTTTTTCTAGACTTATGTTGGCGATATCCTCGTAGCTGTCAATCCATTTCGAGACCTTGGCATATATAGCACAAAAGTAAGTATAAAACAGTCTTTTTAACTTGCAAAACATATATTTCTTACTTTGAAATGTGTTTCCGTGAAGTAAAAATCTTGAAAGGACATACAGTATATCACTCCTGTTGTTACCAATTCAGGCCTATGTCACTTTATTTCAGTAAATTGACAGTACCCTATACATCAATGTAAATTTAATTGCAATATTAATTTATCAATTATATTTAACAATATAACTCAAGACTTCCGCTTTGTTTGATGGCTTGTCATCTTGCAAGGTTTTCAATTGGGTGTAGATCGAACAAACCCCGGGCAAGTTGTCTGCTTCGATAACAGTTTACAAAGGATTGTGAAGTTTTCAAGAATTCATGAATACTTATTGCTCTGCTACACAAAGTGCTATATGCAAAAGCAACTTCCATTGTCATTCAAATGTTACTTTACTATTATCAGAACGTTTCAGGCAATTGTGTGACATATAATCCAATGTTAACCTCCTGCCCCCTTACAAAGGGAAAGAAGGGTAGGCCTACCCGAAGGCGGGGAATGTTTTCTAAAAATGAAATAAAGTAAACATCCGCATTTCTGTGTTTTCCATAGTGAAAGCACCTAAAAACCTGTTTTTTTTTACATTGAGTTTTTTCTCTTCCATTAATATATTCCTGCTTTGTTGTGGATCGTAAATAAATCAAATTACCAAGTTGACAAAAATAAGACTACATGAATACATTTAAAAATTGTCATTTCACTGCAAAGGCAAATCTTTTTCAATTCGGACTGAGTGTCAATTTTTTGTTTTCTGGGAGCATTATTTTCACGGTGTAACCATCCAATGGGGGAGGGGGAAGAAGAGACATCCCCCTTCTTCAAATTTAATATTACTTAAGTAACAAAATTAGATTTCTGAATTCAGCGGGGACAGAGATTTATAACAGTAGCGGACCGCCTAAGAATCAGTACGCTCATTGTGGCTAACTGTAAAGGCCACGATTGAGTTCTATACCATGAAATAATACCTGTGATAACTATATCCATAATGCAACACAGGAAAAGGTACGGATCAGCTTCAAGTTAACACTGATATCTGTGTTTGTCCACAGTAAAGTACCTTTTCAGATCATGACAATTTAGTAAATGGTAGATGGTGTTATGATTTTTTTAGATTTCACATTATCACAGATGCTGACTTTTAATAGCATCTGAATAATGTATACTCTTAAAATAAAATGTTGACTTTGCTAGTCAAACTTAGTGCCTACTGCAAAGTATATTGGGTGAATTTTGCGGTAACACATCATGGGTTATATAATATGAATATAAATTTCCTTGTGTAGCACACTGACATGTACAAGGGAAAGAGGAGAACCGATAACCCACCACACATATTTGCTGTGTCGGATGCATCCTACCAAGCCATGCTGACGGGAATGGCAGTAACGGGCAAGAAAAATCAATGCATTGTCATAAGGTAAGTAAAAGGCAAGAGTATTGGACAGAAAAACTTTCTTTGCCCCAATAACAGTGACGAGTATACTCGACAGCTCGCTTGATCTGCCTCTGAATCATTGATGAGTATACTCGACAGTTTGCTTGCTTTGTTTCAGAGTCATTAATAGTGAGTATATGCTACTCAACAGCGCACTTGCTTTGTTCCAGAGTATAGCTTGTGGTGTCTTAGGAACATAATTAGCCAGTATTCACGTGACAATTCGGTTGATTTGACAATTTACTACCTCTTTATAATTTTATTCTGTTTTATTTTGTTTGTGTTTATAATTCCTTGATTACCTGTTTGAAACCCTCTTGTTGTAGTAGTTATGTAGGATGAAGATTTGGTTTTACTGCCTGACTCATTTTTCGTCTTCTCATTTGATAAGAAATACTGGTAAACTGTAGACCACTGAACCGTGTACAGCTATAGATGAATATTACTTCACCTTAGAACAGACATATTTAAAAAAAATATTGTCTTATAGAAAACTGGATCAGTAATATGCATCATGCTAATTAGGGTTAAACTGGGTTTTTTAACAATATATAACCTTTAGTAGCAATTTTCCCAGCAACTAACCAATACAATTTTTCTATCTGTTACTCTAAATTATGCTGTTGTTTCTTTTTTATCAATTTGTTTTTCTCTATAGAATTTTCAAAGTAACCAACAAATTGTTTTCATTATTTCATTACAAAAAGGGTGTGATAATCCTGAATTATTTAACCCCATAATATACAACAGTGTATGACTTTGCTGTTCTTCTACAAACATGAAATTATAATCATACGGAGGCCAACCTTTGGAACGTGACACATTATGAGAGATGCATTATTTACATCCCGCCCTAAAAGAGGCACACAACGCGGATTATAAATTATATAGTGATAGCTAGGTTCAATTAAATGGTGGCAAATTTGTACAGTACTATTATAATGTCAGAATAAATATATCGTAATCATATCATATTGTGTAATAAACAAAATAGACGCACTAGTCGATGTAAAAGTAAAAACTGGAAATGTAACGAACGGCACTTTGTAGACTAGTAAAATTTATTAAATCATGAGTTTTCGGGAACATGTAGTTCCCTTCCTCAGATGAGTGTGAAGTAGAGTGGAGTATAGTACATGTTGGTTTAATATGAGTTCCAAGGCCTATCTAATAAACAATTAAGGTGGGCATGGTGAGGGAGAACCATGTTGATGTAAATGTAATAAAAAAAGGTTAGAGGGGCGGGGCAATATCTGGTAAGGACTGTGGCAAGGGTGGGAACAATGGCAGGGTAATCTTTATAGTGACTCATAAAGCTGTAGTCTTTATTAAGGCCTAATTCTACACATTTTGGGATCTGATTAATTTTGATTAATTTTTCACTTGCCAATTGCCGATAATTTTATTTATTCTAAAGCTGGGCGTTACAGCTTTATGTTCATGAGATGAATATATTCATTATAATGTCAATTGTATAATTGTTTGTTTAGTGGAGAGAGTGGAGCTGGTAAGACTGAGAGTACAAAGTTCATCATCAAGCAGCTGATCGAGCTGTGCAAAGGAAAATCACAATTAGAACAGCAAATCCTTCAGGTATTTATACCATGTTTTTAGTTCTCTTTACAACTTTGGTGTTTCGACCCAGTATACTCTAGTTATACGATAAGGCATACTGGTTGAAGTGAGAACTGGTTCTGATGAGAATTGAGACGGGGAATCCCACAAAATTACCTGACAATGACTCATGCTGGTCACATACAGCTGTAGAAACTATTACTGGACCACCCACACTGGTTTGAGGTTTGACCAACACAGCAACCCATTATCAAAATGGATATTGCCGGAAGGTCCCTGACATTAGATCAAAACAAAACAGGCTAAATGCACAAACTATTTGAAGAAATCTCATGAGAAATTTTGTAATACCGGTACCTAAAAATTGTGATAAGTGGTAATTAATTTTGGTTGTGCACAATCTCAGTTGTATTCACACTAAATTGGGTATTAATGATTTTGTCAGTCTTTTTTTCTTCCTCTGAGTTTGGCAGGAATTATAGACTTTTTCGTTGTCCAGACTGACAAAACTCGGACCGACAAATCATCAATGTAAAATTACTACTTTTTATTTATTTTTTTTGTCAGGTAAACCCTTTACTGGAAGCCTTTGGCAATGCACAGACCACAATGAACGATAACTCAAGTAGATTTGGAAAGTACATCCAGCTAAAGTTTAAAGATGGAAAAAGTGAGTAGGAAAAAAAAAGAAACAAGAAAATACAGCTTCACGAAGAAAAGGAAAAAGAATGTTTTTATTTGTCATCATAATTTACCAGTCATACAAACCCGTATCTGCTAACATTCCAATCGAGCAATTACAAAATTTGTAATTTTCATTTTGTTTATAATCAACCTTGAAGAAAACAAAATTGTTCCGTTTTTTTCCCCAGAAATTAACAGAAAAACTTTGTTGAGTTCATTGTATTCATCAGTCTTCTGTTCTGCTTTTCAGTTCAGAAGATGAAGTTTCTTTCCCTGCCGTTTATAAGAATTGCTTTGGGCTAGCGATGGAATAGTGCAAATTACTCCCGACCTGTTAGTCGGCAAATTACCTGCCTCTAAAAGCCAGGTGTACTTATTTCCCGAAGCGCATGGAAAAATCAATTCTAATTTATTTATATTTTTTCTGCAACAACCGGACTTTTAGCAATTATGTCTTTCAATATCTCTGTACTTTGCATACTTGCTTGCTGCAGTTTGTTCACTTGCTTGATCACTTAGGCATTATTGCATGCCTAATTATTGTATCGCTTGCTTACAAGCTTGCTTGCTCAGGCACTTGATGACAGCTAGCATGCTTTGCATGCTTGCCAGCTCACTTGTATGCTTGCTCACTCAGTTGGTTGCTCACTTGATCACTCGCTCGATTGTTGGCTTGGCTCGTTTGATCGCTTGATTACTTGCTCCCTTATTCACTTGCTCCAGTGGTAGTAATCTACAGGAAGTCGAATGAGGTCTGAGTACAATGATGTTGTCAAATTTGTCCTTATAGTTATGGGTGCCAAATTGTCCGAGTACCTTCTGGAGAAGTCTAGGGTTGTCTTCCAGAACCAAGGAGAGGAAAACTTCCACATCTTCTACTACATGTTTGCGGGATTGACACCGGAGCAGCTGAAGAAATACAAGCTGGCCAGCACGGAGAAATACAAGTAAAACAGCCGTAGCCACAGGCCCGGATCTAAGGGGGTGCATAGGGGTGCATTGCACCAGCAGTTGAAATTCAGTATGTCCCTATATCGGTCCTGTATTTTGTGGGTTTGTGTTGTTGTTTTGTGCCCATCCTTGGATTGTAACTTCCAGGTACACCCCTTTGTATTTTCTTCTGGCGTCGGGCTGTCACAGTCAAGCTGATCAGCTGAATTACACTTTTTTGGCTTTTGTCAGTTTGCAGTATGGTGGGCAAAAAAAAAGACAGAATCTTGCTGTACCTAATCTATTTAAGTCTTTCAGTGACTATTTAGTTACATGCTCACTGAATCTCCATAACAGATATCTGACGAACGGACCGAGCACAGCCAAGTCCAAAGCCACTAAAATGAAAGAGATGCTAGCTGAACTCAATAATGCTATGGATCTGGTTGGATTTCTTGATGAGGTATAAATATATACGTAGGAAACTACAGGGTAGTTTTAAGGGTAGTTATGGGTGCACCTATGGGCATGCTTATGGGCGTGGCTATGGGCGCGGCTATGGGCGCGGCTATTGGCGCGGCTATAGGCGCGGCTATGGACACGTCTATGGGCACGGCTATCTGGGTGCGGCTATCTGGGCGCAGCTATCTGGGCGCGGCTATCTGGGCGCGGCTATCTGGGCACTACTTATGTTGCCAAATGATTGTTCCTTCATCTAGGAGCAAGATGAGATGTATGCTATCCTTGCCTCTACTCTAGTGATCGGGCAGATTGAGCTGGATGCCAATGATGATGATGCTGCCTTCGTTAAAGGATCGACAAACCCCGTAGCTGCAGTTTCGGTAAGCGCCCACTCAAATTTTCAACACATGGTCATTAGATTTTGTCCTCTCGCCAATCAGCATGAAAATAGGAGCGTAATCACAAACTGAGATTTTGATATCTCTGAATTCCGTTTAAATAGAGCGTTATAATGTAATGAATAAAACAGAGTATGTCTGCGTCCATGTGTGGACATGTAGGGACAGTTGTGGGGTACCTGAGAGAGGGTTACCCCACACACCGGCTTTGGAAATGGTGCTATTTTATTAGGAGTATCTTAAAACGGGAAGGGGGAAAACAATGAACAAGATAGGGTGTTTACAATGCTTGGAACAATAGACTATCCCGTAATGTGTTCGTGTGTTCATGTGTGTGTCGGTGTTTGTGTGCCTGCCTGCATATGCACACAGTCGAACAAGTTGACTGATTTTCTAACCCCTGCCACTGTTATTGGCAGTAGGAAACCCCCTGCCCTTCCTTGCCCTAAAGGAATGGCAGGCCATTTCTTACCGGTCCACCCATAGACTCGTGTGCATTTTTCGGACTGTACAGTATTGTTGATCGGACTGTTGATTGCCCTGTAGCCTAAGGCGAATGCGAGGTCGTAATTGGCTTACTGCGGGCAAATTCAGAGATGGTGAGAGCGTTGGACTCGGTTCTCAATGTAGTTCGATACCTCAGTACATCTTGATTTATCTGTGTCCGTCCTAAGGAACTCCTTGGCATCAATGACGAGGAACTCAAACAGGTTCTGACGTTCAATCTAAGCTCAGCTAGGGGAGATGTGTTCCAGCGAAACTACACCAAGGACCAAGCCCTGGGTAAGAGAGATATTCTGGTTGAATCCAATTATCGACAGCAAGCACTGACTGCAAATGTCAGCTTACATACAGCAAACAATATTTCCTCTTGGGGGGGAAATATCCTGGACGCTAATCCAGATCACTATCCAATCGATGGATCAAGGGCATAAATCACCAACTTGAGATTACTTCAGCTTTGTATAAAGTCCTTGTTCGCCTGAAGATATTTTTAATTTTTTATTTATGAATCATATTGTGTTGGTCAAGAATGAACACTGTTTTAAGTGTAGCCTGAGCTGCTGTAGTTGTCTAATCATGACTGACATGCTAATAGTCTTTTCATTTTTAAGCTGCTTTCGTGCCATACTCAAACCATCAGTCCACTCAGTTATTACTAATGTAGTCTATTAATGTGAGCATATAGAAGTATGGCCAATTACTAAAACAAAAATAATAGTTGGTGATCATGCCTGCCCATAAAAATAAGCCCCTTCATTTTTTTTTTTTTTTTTTGCACGAGGATGGTAATTGAGATTTACTGACTCAACATCACATGACAAAATCAGCTTGTTTTAATTTTCTTGCCGTATTTTTTCTTTACCCCAAAAGGTAAGTCTTAATAAAATATTAAATAGTTTTAATTCCCACTCTTTGGCGGAAAAACAAAGGAGAATCGTCAATATTTTTGTTGGTGGCCCATACACAATTTACCGGCTGTAGTTTGATATTTAAGTTACCTGAATGGATTTCACTGCTTGAGGTGCTCAATAATGAAATATGAGAAGGGCAGCGGAATTAGGTGGAGTCTTGCGGCTATAGATTCATCTCGTTTTGTGACTGGCTGTCTTAAGATTGATATCATTATATCGCTTGAAAGGAAATTGCTACAAAGACTGGATTAGTATTGTTCAAATAGGCCTACAAAATTTATTAATCCGAAAGTCGTGTGAAACTGTAGATTTACATGGGATGAAAGTGTTAGAGATGAGGGGAACAATATATCCCTTGTTTCTGTCAGTATAAATGCATTTATCATCTACCGGCAACTATCCTTACCGGTAATTATGACTTACAGCATTGTTGTATTTTTCTTTTTCTATTAAAATTTTAAAAGAATCGTTTTTGTTTGTGAATTTGTAATTTTCAATTGTAATCAAGATGATCATGCTCCAAATCAAGACCTAAATCAAACAATTTTGTGCCAAATCATGCACCAAATCACGCCCCCAGTCACGCCCCCAGTCACGCCCCCAGTCACGCCCCCAGTCACGCCCCCAGTCACGCCCCCAGTCACGCCCCCAGTCACG
>JAVCKS010089916.1:0-21407 GCA_032273685.1 Pteraster tesselatus | reverse complement strand
CCATCTCCACCCCACCCCCACACGAATAGCAAGTGCAATATGAATATGTCGTTTGGGAAAAAAACTCGCACCCCGGGCACGTCCTGACTAATTGACATACAAATAAACAAATAACAAACTAAACAAATTCAGGACCAGACTCATGATTGACCTCGAAAAGAACGGGAGAGAGCATCTAGATTATAAAAATGTTCGCGGACATGCCCAAGACATTTCGTCCGCCTTTCATTTGATTCCACTGTGATGAAAATAGGCAACCCCCTAAACAATCTAGCGAATACTGCAGCAAATCGTATAGTGATGATTAATGGCAACACCGTCAACTTATTTAACAGTAGCAAAAATGCTACTTTGGAAACAAGAACACGAAGACCGAAAACCCAGTGGGCTTGTTTTTAGCACACACCAATAGATCAACCAGGGCGCGAAATATCGAGTCACTGCAATGTAATGGCTACACAGAGGCTTCTAATGATCTTGAGGAAGGACAAGTCGAAAATCTACAGGAATCTAGAGGAATATGTGACGCAGTATGTCAAAACCAGGCACAATTGAGCAAGAAATTATTTTATAGTTATTGGTATATAAGTAAAATATAGTCCGTGGGCTTTTTAATGCCGCTTCTGGTATTGAAATCGGACATTCCAAAGAGAAGTTATAAAGATTTGAAGTCAGACTGTCGAGAACAAACCAATATTTGATACAATCATGCATAGGCATCTCTAAAAGTGTTTCAAATAATACTTTATCGATTACATTTCGATTAAATTTTGACAGAACATTATTTTTAAAGATTCGTAGCATCATAATATCCCCAAATCCCCAAATCAAAATAAAATCACCCCATGACATTGCAGTTGTTCCCCCGTTCGTATAGCTCTGCCCAATTCCGCCTGGTTTTGACATATACCGCGTCACATAATATAATGTCCTGGGGCCCGTTTCGTAGTCAGGATCCTGTCGCTGAAGGCTTGGTAATATTTAGAAACGTAATTTTTGAAAAATTTCATTTACGAAATATTACGAGTGTTTTTAATATGCTTTGAATTCAAATTTTACAAAATGGACGTCCCCCCCACTAGATAAACAACTAGCGCTGGTACGATACGGTAATGCGACGCGACGCGACGCATGCGAAATATCCAATAGAGCTTAGTGAGAGCGCCCTCTCACATTCTTGAGGCAAGTCTACACACACGTAGATCAGTGCATGCTGCATGTTTTTTTTTACACGGGGGGGGGGCGCCTGGGGAAGATGGAAGGTGGGTAGTTGGGCATTAAAGACGGCTCTTACAGCGGGCACTAGGGAAACATTACCTCAGCATCCGTTGGCACTTATCCACTCCTCTCAGCTCAGCCGGTCAACGAAAATAACTCCAACAAAGAAAACGAAGAATCTGACCCGCGAGTCCCCTTTCGATTTCTTAAGTACATTAAGATCTTGTAATGGACTGTTCAATAACCAATCAGAAATCGAACTCGCTAAAGCCGAACGTATATCAATCAATATTAAATATTCAAGCCAGAGTAGCTCAGATGGTAGAGCACTTGTCTTATGTTCATAAGACCCCAGTTCAAACCCAGGCGAGGTTCACTCATCCTTACATCCTTTCGGGGTAGTTAAATTGAGTACCATTCCTTGTGAATGGGGTGAGTACTAGGGAGGCTGTTCATCAGAGCTGGCCCCTCGCTAACAGTGTCCAGGACTTGTCCTACCCTGGGCCTAAGACAAAAAGAAAAGGAGATAGGCACCTCAGCAGTAGGCATTATCCGTCGACTTTGACCTCTGCATGACTACTTGCTTTTTTTGTTAAATGCTCGCCCCTAGTGGATTTTAAAGATAACTGCTCGCCCTACATATACTGGAATTAAAGGTAACCGTAACACACCCAAAGGTGCATTCTTACCTGTTCCATATACACACATCAAATAATTGTCTTGAGCAGTGAATACATAAGCAATCTGACCGTAGGTCTATTATCTAACTTTTAAAAGGTTTGTGCGCCGCCCAATGTGGGACGGGATAATGGTTTTGTCGGCGTTTGTTTGTCTGTGTGTCTGTGGACAACTTCCTAGCAATACCAGGCATTGCAATGCCATGCAACTTCATCAATATGACCCCCTATACGCTAAGGCTGCAATCGATTCATTTTTGCAAGGTTATGGTCATGCCAGCACTTTGAAGGTTCGAAGCGTATTCAGAGAGTGTGACCGTTTCATTCAAAGAATTTGTATTGTTCGGAGAGTTTGCATTGCACAAGACCGTTTCACAGTCTATAGGCAACTTCTACTGAGCTTGCTATTTCCCTTCGTGTTTAGGGGGACACAGTCGCAGCGTAGAAAATTCATTTTTGTATTTCATAGTCCTGTTAAAGATAATATTATTTGTTTAATATTCAAGTGTTAAATATTTTAGTTATAACAGAAAGAACACACGGCCGCGGGTTGTTGAAACGATTCAGACGAACATAGCATGTTCCGGTCCTTCAACAAAGCATACATTTTATTACTATAACGCAAAATGCCGCGAGTTGATTTTAGGTAAGATATCAATCATCTCAAAGTTCAAACAGATCAAAGTTCAAAACTATAAATAGATGTTGTTTATTTAATATCGTTCGAGGCTCCGTACACCGTGACGAGTATAACGGTTATCTGTTAGTCGCTGACACTCCGAACTACACCGTTATACGAAAACATACGTTTCCAACAACCTGTTGCTTTTACAAGATGCCTTCGTATAAGTTCACCTACTTTAACGGTCGGGGAAAAGGCGAGGTAACACGCCTGGTCTTTGCTCTGGCTGGTCAGGAATTTGAAGATGTAAGAATTACTCGAGAGGACTGGCCTGCACTCAAACCAGGTGATTTTTTGTGCATGTACCTGTACTGTAGTATACGTACGGGGAGACACATCGTAAAGATCGACCTATATCGAGTAATGACAGAGATTAATGATCGCTGGGGGTTAGGTGGCGCTTTCCTCGCCTTCACCTCTGTAGGTCCCGGGTTCAAACCCCGCTAGTACCAATTGCATGTGAACTGAGTTTTCGGTCACTGCCTAACCTCGTGGGTTTTCCCTAGTTTTAGGGCTTTCCTCCCACCACTCAAACCGTTACTTCTTCCGGCGAGGCATATAGTTATGTGCCTCTAGCCAAGTATAGATAACCTCGTAGTAAAGTGTATAGATAACCTCGTGACTTCTATAGCAACTGGCACACAGGACAAGTTTGTCAAGAGAGCCATAAAACATAAAACAACAACAACAACAACAACAACAACAACAGAGTTTAATATTTCGCTTTGCATTCAGAGACACCACTGGGTCAAATTCCCGTCCTGCAAATCGACAATGGCAAGATGATACCCCACAGCGTCGCTATAACGTCATACTTGGCGAGAAAATTCGGTATGTACGTATTCAGCTCTAGAGTTCGGACAGATTGACCGCGTAGCCTGTTTCGAACATCTTCGTGTAGTAGTATAATGGCATCTATACTAATATTTCCCACGTTTTTGTGTCTGTATGTTGCTCAAAACACCCAAACAGAAAGACCCATGAATCTGTCATTTTTTGGCGTGGATACTCACATGACGGTTTTGATTCGGACATGACATATGTGGGGTTCACCAAGGGGGCATAGATATTAGGCTACATGAAATTTGACAAGCCATTGTAAGGGAGGTGTGAAGGGATGGAAAGGGATGATGGAGAGATGAGAAGAGGTATAGAAGGAGATGGGCGAGAGGGAATGAGTGAGAGGGGATGAAGGAGAGGGGTTGGGGAAGGGGTTATGGAAGGGGTGGGGAGGGGTGGGGGAAGGGAATGTATGATAGACTAACCATAACCCTCCCCTCCTCCTACAAGCTCACTATTTGACCCCGAAGCCCGGGTCAAATAGTGCTTCCTGCCCGTTCAACCGAGGCAAGCCGGATAAACCGTCTAGTATTATATAAACACGTAATCAAGTGATTAATATTTCACGCAGACTTCTACGGATCCAGCAACGAGGACGCACTCATGATAGACGTCATCTTCCATACTCTGCTAGACTTTGTGACTCCCAGGAACATGGCAGTTTTCTACGAAAAGGACGAACTAAAGAAAGTAAGACACCTGTGCTTTCTAAGTGTACGAAAGAAAAATCGCAAGACCGAGTTACATCAGATTGCTCCTTTGAAGTGCACACCAATGCAAATTAGTTTGCATTATCCAAAGTACACACTGTTAGAAAATGTCTCTGTAAAAAAACAGAAAAGTGCCTGCAGAAGTCTCGATAACTCCTGTAATTTTACTGCATAATTCTGATCGCAATTTACTACTTATCTGTTTTATACCAGACTATCTGTATGTGATAAATGAACTCTTAAAAAAAACATAGAAAACCCAGAAAAGTGCCTGAACCTCGAAAAGTCCTGTAGTTTTACTACATATTTCTTGTCACAATTTACAGTTCATCCGTTTGTTAACAGAAAAACTCAGCTAGGCTTCTGTTTTTGCATACTCATTTGCATTGATTCTTACTATTGAAACTGGCCTATTGAAACAAAGTCCGCAGTGAACTTCAGCGCAACAATTAGAAATTATATAATGTATCAGTATCTCTTAATCAAGGCAAAAATAAAACAACATATTTGTCGATGGGTTAATTTTAAGTAAGAATGTCCAAGTTTTTCATAAGGATTTAATTTGTAAACATCTTTATTCACAAAAAAGGCAAAACGAATAGATTAAAAAGTCGAATCATAATTACAAACGCGCTGTACCACCAATAGGAATTTGCGCATAATTAAATTATTGAAATGTACATTTTTGTTTATTTCACGAAGCACTCTGTAAAATTACAGAAAATCGGTACATGGGGTATGTAAGCATAGCAATTTCCTGTAAAAGAAAATTCTTCTCTTTTTTTTGTTAAATCTGTTCTGTTAAATTGCACAAGTTTTCCAGTTACAACAATTTACAGAATGATTCTGCATTTTTTCCCTGTAAAATCTTATGTTTTTATTAACAGTGTGGTTCGATAATTCGTTTTCCCAAAGGAGGTTGTACTCTTACAATTGGGACCCAGTTAGCGGCTAATGTCTCTTTGAAAATGTTACTTTGTGCAGGCTGAAAAGCTGAAGGAATTTTACAAGACAGCGCCATATTTCCTCAAGGTTTTGGAGAAAATGCTAATAAGGAATGGTGGAGGAGACGGATTCTTCGTTGGAGACAAGGTCGGTTCCAATAGGGTTCTAGACTTATTACTACGCAGAGAACGTACAATTTTAGTCTTTTTCAAAGCCGGTCCTGATAGGCTGGTGTAGTGTCAACTGCTTAAAATCATTTGTTCTTCTTCTAGAGGGCGGGTTTCATTATGAAATAGCTGTAACGTTGCTGTCACCGTCAACAGGTCGATAACAGTTACCCGTCGATTTTTTGGAAACCGTAGGAAATTCTAGGTTTTTCTCCGTTTTTATTTTTGTGAAATTGTTGTAACTTGTATTGCCATTACTCTTAGCTTAAAAAAATGCACTATCGCCATTGCTAAATGCGTGGTTTTAAAATCTCATGGTTTATCAATGATGTAGATGAATCATCAGATTGATTGCTCGTGAAATTAATCCAGTCTGCACTGGGACGAAAACATTTCTTACAATATCAAACTTGTTACTGTAAATTATTTTCACTTGTAGATATCACTGGCGGACATCGCTCTCTACGCAAATCTTGAACAAGGTTTCGACAAGCGTAGCGATATCCTCGAACCGTTCCCGAAGTTGGTGAGGCTGAGGGACAGGGTCGCCAGCGAACCGAAAATTGCGGAATACCTAGCCAAACGGCCCGAGGCTACATTTTAAAGCAGTACGGTTGGTAAAAGTGATGTAATTGTTGCTATAATTGTTGAAATACGTTGGTGCAGTCGGTGTAACCAAAACGCACAGTGGGATTGTTGGAGCTTTAGTTTTAATGTGCCGCCAAGAGAAGTGATGACAATAGGATGGCGATGCCTGATTGGGTAAAATTCAAAAGACCTTACCTAAACAGAACAGCGCCATCCTATTGTGGCCGCCACACTTCGATACTGAGGCTATAATGATCGGCATGGTGTACAGAAGCATAGACTCAATTTCATGAAAAAACAGTTTCCTTCTAATGGAAACTAAAGACCACAATGAGACATTAATTCTGTTCTGACAATTATTATTATTAGTGTTTATTATAATCATAAAGCATGGGATAGGGCTAGCACTTGGCCGAGAATTACATTTCATTCCGTACATAATGTATGGTACATAATGATCTCATTAGGTCTAAATGTAGTACCTGCATGTGTCACATACCGTCTCTTTTTCCCTGCAAGATATACATAATCGTACGTAATTGCAGTAACATTATTATGACCCTCTAGGTCCTTTGGGTATCTCCCCAGAAAAACTTTATCCATTCGGAAAACAAACTGATACATTATTTACAACGATCGAGCCATAGGCATACGTTATACAATGTTAACCAATTATAACCACTTTCTCAATTAATTCCTTTGTTAGCTTTAATCAGTTTGCAGTGTTTCAGATACCATCAACCTTTTATCCAATTATCTGTTAATTAAAGAACAAGTTGAACATGTTACGAGGAAAAAAAAGGAATTATTAGCGGTGGTTAGTTCTAGACGTATTGCACAAATTATACCATTGAATTCTGAGGAACCCAATAAGGAGTTTTTGTTTCTGCTATGTTCTAGGACAGCACGACCTTCTATCTTCATACCATACCAACTTCAACAATTCTGGCTGCTGTTTGTAAGAACTTTCAATTGTGAGCTTGAAACTATTGACATGTCACAGTCGATTGGTGTGCTTGCGATTGTTTTTTGTTTTGTTTTGGTGTTTGGGTTGGTGGGTTAGACTGTACGAGCGTGGAGGCAACGTGTAGGGTACAAGGTATGTACAATGTATAGCAGCTAGTGTGCGTTCGGCAGTGTGTGCTAAAGCCTGAATGAATTCTAGCATCCCTATACAAAGGTTTTTATATGCGTGCTTGTTCACAAATGAACAAGAATGTCCGATTATATAACGATAACACCGGCTACTTTGCATAGGAATGACGCATTGTGATCAAAGCGTCATCCAAACGATTAAAACAAACTTTTCGATTGTCAGATTGACTTCTGGAAAACCTATTGCGAATGACGTGAAACGGGGAATGCGGCCTCGCCCATATAGTGGATATATAGGGTCTGCCGTTAGTTTGTACATGTTCATGATGTTGGCGAAAAGTGCATGTTGGGGAGCCCTTCCCTAACCCTATCTCTAACCACACTACCCTAACCCAAACCACTCCTTATTTTACACCCTACTTATTTTGCACGACACCGCAAGCACAACTGTGTTTCAGCAAAGTAATGCGACTAACTTCCTTTTGATTATAACATGACTTAAATGTTGAGTTTACATGGTATTTTTCCAGCTTAATTTTAAACGCTCTTTCCAACTATAGGCATATGCAAATTATTAAAGTATTTGATAAGGCAATTAAAGGAAATTAATTACGTAAGAATAAAATAATAAAAGAAACAAAATTAATCTACAATAAATCTTTAAACAAATCGAATATAAATTGCCACTCTGCGTGGCGTTTCCCTTTAAGAGTATGTATTTGCGTCGCGCGTTATGGCTCGCACTCTGCAATCTGACGGTGACCACGTGATCCCTAGATTGCCGTCCAAAGACACGGCTCGTGAGCTGTCGGGTTTCTCGAAGGTGAAGCGGTGCAGGAGTTGCGTAAATATAATGAAGTTCTCCATCCTAGCAAGATTCTCACCAATACAGACGCGGCGACCTGGAGTACAGACACGCAAAGGTACGGTAGTTATTATCATGGGGGTACCGAGGTATATTGATATGATGACGTCTAGGACCATTGCATAGCCGATAATGTTCGCTAAAGGGCATAATCTCACGCAACAGTGACCGGTCTGGCCTGGTGCATAACTGTTTTGGTATCCCACATTTTCAGTCCAAACTGAGAAGAAACTTGCGAAATCACACATTATTATACCCAGCTAGTATTTACTTTTAAACTTTGGACCTAATAACATGTGAGTGTCGAAACAAGGATTGTAAGACTATTTCTGCTGTTTGATCTTTCCGGAATTCGGGCTCACCCAAGTGACTCGTTTTCATGGAGTGGCAGAGTCACTTATATACCGTTACGTCACTGAGTTATACTTTTCATACGTCAACACTTTTCATGTGTTCGTGCGATCTGTACTGGCCGCACGAACCCAGTTAGGGAAAAGGTTACGCTATCAGTTACCCAAACCGAACGAAAGAAGTTCTTCGCGTGGCCTGAATCTGCCTTCGTCGTCCAGGAACCGTTCCGGTCGGAACTCCTTTGGTTCCGACCAAATCAAAGGATCGTTGTGGATGTGCCAAAGGTTCGACAAGACTATTGCGCCTTTTGAAATCGTATATCTGTAAGAAGAAAGTTGTAGCTTTGTATTGAACAAAGATAAAATCAATGTCATCGTCAGTATTCTATCCTCGTTTTCACCACTGAAGCATCCGCCAGGTTCGAGTCCGACTGATGCTAATGTGAATTCGGTACTCGGTCCCTAACTGACCTCGTGTAAACTACTCAATCTCTTATAGGGATTTCTTCTCCGGGCAGTAGTGCCATGGCCCTTGTGAAAGCCAGGGCCCTTCGAGTAGGCTATATGCCTAACTGTACGTACGTCTATAACCACCACATCACGATACACGAATAATAAACTTTATTGGTACTAACCCGTTGATTTGGGTGTCCTTCGAGCAGTAATGCGGCAGAGACAGCGGTGCTAATGTACACATTCGCTGAATCTCGCACATCACCGCTTCGGTGTACGGCAAACTGGACCGGTCCGCCAGGCCGGGACAGCGATCTCGCCCGGTGACGCCGTCCAGCTCCTCCTGCACGCGCTTCTGCACCTGCGGGTGGACCATCATGTAGAGCAGACCCCAACGGAGCGTCGTCGACGTGGTCTCCGTGCCGGCCACGAATATCTCACCGATGGCGCGAGTCATATATTCCGGCTTCATGGCCTTCGCCTCGGGAGTGTCCTGCCGTTCGCTTTCGGCACATTTGGCGAGGTAATGGTCCATGAAGTTCCTTGGATTTTCCAGGTCGTGCACTTCATTTTGCTCGTATTCTTTGACAAGGCGATAGATGTTACTGTACAAACCGGTGACTGCTGTATAATAAAAATGAACATTTCGGGTAAATTCGGGAAATACTTTCCCCCAACATAAGTGGTCAGGTATATCCTACGCATCTCGCCCAATTCCATGAACTCCCATGGAACCCATGGGGAAGTTTAAACCCTACACTACCGGTACCGTACATTTACACTATGTACAGAGGCGCTCTATCTACCACGTAGAAATAGTTTTTCTTTACAATAGGCTCGGATAACATGTTGGTTGTTTGGGTACGGTTTCGCAGCTCAGTTTCACAATCCAAGGAAAATATTTTACAACAAGGTTTGCTGACGTTACCTTGAATATATCTTCGTGCAAGAAGTAATCCAATGGTCTTGGTGAGTTTGGGCATTACTTCAAAGGCTAGGCCCGCACCAGATTCGTCGGTAAGGCTAGAGGCGGCACACAATAAATTCTTGAACATTGGGTCCGTGTACTCGAACCTTGAAAGACAACGTCGATACTATTAATACTCTGCGTGTATACCATTGACGCAGTTGCATTTGGCTGAAACGTTTACATGCATTAAATCTTTCAGATTCAGATGAATCATTTATTAGTTTGCGATGGATCGGAATGCCCATAAGTGTAATGTCCATAATCCAACGTTATGTCCAAATTTAATGTTTCTACCCAGTTTAAACGTATATAATGTTTACCATTGTGCTAAAATCTAAGTGCGTGGTAACAAGTTTATATACTGTACATGTATACACTTGTTATGTGCATAAACCGCTTTGGAATTACATCTGCGCATGCGCCAAAAGCTCCTGCGGTGTTCCACAACTCCTATGTACATAACCCAGAAATGTCCACGAGACTATAGGTGAAACCGGTAACCGAATTGTACCAGTAAACAAGTACACCTTTTCACACAAACATTGCATGAAACAACTTAACAACTGACTGACACTGGAAATGTGCATTGGCACCTAAAAGCACATGCAAGAAGGTTGGTGCACAGGGCTTACTATGATGGTTGAACATTATACCTCTTCCCAAAGACAACGCCGCAGAAGATGTTAGACAGCGTGTTGTTCATAAAGTGTCTAGGATCGAACACCCCGCCATCTTGCTTCTTGAATTCAGCCACAAGGAATCCAGACTCCTTTGATATGTTTTCTTCGAAGGTCGACCTACCCATGCCGAAGCCTCTGAATACGGTCGAGTGGAACTTCCGAAGTACCGCCCACTCTTCGCCGGACGAACTGACCAAACCTGAGAAATTAGTTAAAGATGAATACTGTCCGATTTCATAACTTTCAGAAATACTTTTAAAGGGATGATGATTAGCTATGTTTGCCGTTGTTGATTATGCAGATTTGTTTTTGAAAATAAATTGTTCCTGCGGGGAACAAAATCATTGTGAAAAGAAAATAATCCGTTGTTGGATTATTTTCGTGGATATAACCCAAATACCGTGGAAATATCACAAGAATACATGTATTGTATATATTGTGTTAGCACTTTTTCGAGACCTGGTTGTTTTCTGCTGTTGTTGAGAGATTTTGATGTTTAGGCGGTATGTTGTCACCAAAAGTGGCGTGGGTTTTTGCGATGCGCTAAAATATGCAAGGTGAAAGCTGGGACCGGCATTTGTGAAGGCTACAAACCTATATAACATTCATGGAGACCAATAATATGTTACCCCGTTCTTTGTGGCAGAATTGCTAATGGCTGTCTAACCTAATTTCCTTGCATGTGCGTGCCAACGTTTTACCACATTTTCGTGTTTGTACGCAGAGGGGGCATGGGCCGGGTAGCGGGGGCGGGGGCGGGGGGCGGGGGGCAGTGGGGCAGAGGGGGGGGGCAGGGACAGTTGACCCTCCTCCGAAATTCGACACATTACATTTAGTTATGTCACTCGGCATGATTCTCTACAAAATCATTGGCTTCTTGTCCCCCAAACAATAACTTGTGCCGTACGCCTGTGTTTGTACCAACATGAGACGGACCAGCTGTGGGATGGGTGGGTGGACTTAGTAATCCAGGCAAGGTATAGGGCCCACATAAACAGAAACCCAATGCAATGCTCGCATATAGATTGTCCACTCGATTAGTTAACGGGTCCAAGTCGACGAATGTGTCGTCGAGCCGCCTGGTCTCCACTTACACCGGTATTGGGTCATTAGCAGGGTAGATGCGATGGTACCACGCGCACACAGTCTCTACTCACCAAACCCCGGAGCCAGTTTGTTAAAGATATGAAACACTGGTCGGTCACACAGCTGCGCTTGGGCAAACGCTTTCTTGACGACCGGGTACTTGTTGATGACGACAACCAACTGTCCAAGAATGTTCAAACTAAAAACGTCGCCGAACCTTTACAGCATTGATCAAACAAAAATGAGCGATTGTGTTAATATACAGACTGGTTATCTATTAGCGTTAGTTTGGGGTTGCACACAGAAGACTTCAATTTAAATCACCGATTTTACCGAACTGTTGGTGGGGATCCGGTATCTTAGATACTATTTGCTCTACAGTGACGGAATAATTTGGGACAGTGTGTACCTTGTTGCCAGCTTGGACAAGAAGAGTTGCGGTAGTTCACCGCTGAGCACCATCTGCGGCAGGCTACCAACAACAGGCCATCCCCAGGGGCCAGGGGGCAGGTTCCGATGGCGAGAGCGAACTAACCGTAGATACAGACAGACAAGGACGCATACCAACAAGCCGACGACGATCGATCGGGCGCCCAGCAGGTTACAGCCATAAGTATCAACCAGACCCATTTAGGGTATTTTACTAATCATTGTATATTTTCGATTTTGATGCACTATGGCAAAGTTTTATAGTTATACATTTGCTAACCTGGTGTTGCGAAGCAGATTCAGCGGATTTGTTTGCCGCTAGTGACAAAGATAAGCGTTACGAATATGCAATAGGCAAGGAAATAAAATACAAATTTATTTTGAATAATGTCACAAATTATGTCAATACATTTGCCAAACAGATATTTCGAAATCATTTTGGGCTATCTTTAATTCCATTACGTTACATTCTTATTGTTTCAAGATGTACCTACAAATATTTCAAGATATCGTGATATATTTTGAGATATCCTCAAATGCATTTAAAATATCACGGGAATGTAAATAAATGTCACTTATGTTCGGCATAGAAATCTCAATTCGCTCGACCGGGGGCTCGGAGTTTACACAAGAAAGGCCGGCCATAGGCGTCCCGTAATATATTATAACGCCCTATCCGGATGCAAAAATCCGGTGTTGAAATGAATACATTTCAAGTTAGGTCTAAGTGTCCCTGGTTTGCTTATGCTTATAATACACTCCTGGGGAAAAAGCAGGGCAACACTGGTATTTTGTGAAAATATTGTATGTACCAAATCTAAGTTAATAGACCTACCTTTTTAAAGCTGTTCCAGGTTATTTTTATAGAATAACCTGTGTATGGGATCTACTTCGCTTAGTCCGCGGTGCACAGACTAACTGTGGGGTCAACAGTAACTCAAAGTGTAGCGTAACCAAATGTGTCACGTATACATGTACATTGTACACTTATCTGCCGTTCGTGTCTGTTCGTCGTGTTTAACCGTCCTCCATGGTTTAACCAATGGCGCACAGGAAGGAAGAACGCCCGCTTTGTTTTTTACGTTCTGTTTTATTTACATTCTGTTTATTCACGTCGTTGTATATAGTGAATTGATGACCCGATTATTAACCTAAAATATTATGGGCAGGTGCGGCGCGGCGCGGTAGAAGTTGATATACAGCGTGGAAGCTTACTTCAGAATTTATTTCTTAAATGAATTGCCACTCTGTGTGGCCGTTTTCCTTTAAGAGGTCGTCTGCTATGACGAGCTCAGCGTGCTTGGCTAAAAAAACGGTTTTGCGTCGCGCGTTATGGCTCGTACTCTGCCATCTGACGGTGACCACGTGATCCCCAGATTGCCGTCCAAAGACACAGGTCGTGAGCTGTCGGGTTTCTCGAAAGTGAAGCGGTGCAGGAGGTGCGTGAATATGATGAAGACCTCCATCCTAGCAAGATTCTCACCAATACAGACGCGGCGACCTGTACATACATTGTACAAAGGTAATTGTAATTATCATAATTATGTGATCATATTCATGACCTTTTCTAATGCACAGTCGACAACGTTCACTAAAGAGCAGAGTCTCCGGTGGGAGTCGTAAGCTACGTTTACACTACGAGCAAAAAACCGGACCGGATCCCGCCTCCGGACCGGCGACCTTGTTCGGTAGCGTCCATACTCGGAGCTGGGGCCTTTAGAAATGGCGTCAAAGTTACCACTTTGTAGACATGACTAGGCAGATAAGGCCAAATTTTAAAATTCAGATTCAATGGGTCATGAGGATTCAAAAACCGTTTCTCAATTTAAAATCAAACAAAAAGCAGTGAAAATATCCTAATGTTAGTGTCAGGTACTTGCGTGATTTGCGTCATAATTGTATTGACAGACAGGTTAACGAAAAGCGTGATTTTCAACGAGCACTAACAAATATCGTACTTTTTTGCTTGCTTGCAATGGCATAAAATACAAAATACGTGTCTGGTACCGGTATATAATCATAATCTTTACAAGACAAGTTGTAAACTTTAGGGGTCTTTTTGTGTGTTCAGCAGAGGTTGACTTCTAAATTCTTAGAAAAGAAACGAGTTTGTAATTGGCGAAACGAAACGAAAGGGTATACAATTAACCTCCTCGCCGTTTCGTTCCGTTTCGTCGAATACAGAAAGCCACATTTTGTCGCTGTACGGTTACTTAAAGCTGTTCGCCGAGTCTTTCGTTGTCAGTTAGTACCGCCAATGTTTTTTTACGCAAAGGTTTTCGAAGTCAATCGTGCTTACTGCTCAGTATCGCCCGGCCGCAATGGCTTTCTGATCCATTGAGACCGGGCCGTGCCGTGATACAAATCCGGACCAGGATCGGGCTGGGCAAAATTAATGTGAACACTGTATCCATTTTCTGCCATGCCGGAGGCAAGATTCGGTCTGTTTTTTTTCTTGTATTGTGAATGTAGCTGTACTCCCACGCAGACCGCTCGATCGGCTGGCCAGAGAAATACTTGTTTTTTCGGTATCCAAAAATTCATGCGACTGACTGATTCTGCAAAAATGGGTTGTCGTGGCCGAACGGTTTAGTGCACCAGATTCGAATTCAGGTTTTGGCGCGCTATCAGCGTGTGGGTTCGAGTCTAGGTCATGGCACTTGTGTAGCGCACGTTAAGGAAGCCAGAATAATTATCTTGAACATTGATAGGTGCCACTAAATGACTGTTTGCCAAGCTCGGTGAGCATAATACCTATGAATGACAGCGCAACATAAGCTACATTATCATTTAACTACGAATCAACACATAATACAACCAGCTAGGCCTTACCTTTAAAGAGAACTTTTAACCCAAACAGAACAATACCTGTATAATACGTATAATACGTTAATACCTGTCACGTGCTTGTGCGGCGATCTGTACCGATCGCGCGAACCAAACTGGAAAAAAGATGATGCAATCCGTTACCTAGGCCGAATGAAAGAAGTTCTCCGCGTGGCCGGAATCTGCCTTCGTCGTCCAGGAACCGTTCCGGTCGGAACTCTCCAGGTTCCGTCCAAATCGAAGGATCGTTGTGTATATGCCAAAGGTTCGACAAGACTATTGCGCCTTTTGGAATCGTATATCTGTACGAAATAATTTGCAACTTTGTATTGAACAAAGATAAAAACTGTTCTCGTTTTCGACACTGCCTAATTTTGGTTCGAATCCAACGGATACTAATCTTAATTGGGTATTTCCGTGCCCGAATGTCCTCGGGCAATGTACCAAACCTCTTCTATGACATTCTTCTCATCACTTCTTAAACCATAGCTACTACTGCCTTGTGATTATAGGGACGTTGTGATGGTCAGTAGCCTTTGAATAGGCTTGTTTGTATCGAAGGATACGAATAAATAAATAAATAACACTAGATTTTGCTGAATTGAGCCAACAACTACATTGGTACTAACCCGTTGGCTACATTGGTACTAACCCGTTGATGTAGGTGTCCTTCGAGCAGTAATGCGCCAGGCCTAGGGGTACTACTGTACATATTCGCTGCATCTCGCATATTACTGCTTCGGTGTACGGCAGACTGGACCGGTCCGCCAGGCAGGGAGAGCGATCTCGCCCGGTGACGCCATCGAGTTCTTTCTGCACGCGCTTCTGCACCTGCGGGTGGGCCATCATGTAGAGTAGACCCCAACGGAGCGTCGTCGACGTGGTCTCCGTGCCAGCCACGAAGACCTCACCGATGGCGCGAGTCAGATATTCCGTCTTCATTGCCTTCGCCTCGGGAGTGTCCTGCCGTTTGCTTTCGGCGCATTTGGCGAGGTAATGGTCGATGAAGGTCCGTGGATTGTCTAGTTCGTGCACATCGTTCTGCTCGTAATCATTGACCAGGCGATTGATGTTACTGTACAAATTCGTGATTGCTGTAAACAGATCGATAGTATACGACTTTGCACACAATATGGATTAGAGACCACGGCGGGGTTGCCGGTTTGTCAGGGAACACTCCAACGGCAACAGCAATACAATATCAGACCGGATCTTGCCTATTTTATGTACTCCTAAAGTATGATAGGGAAGTTTATTCCGTGTAATATCATATCACTACGTTGCACCACGCACAGAGATTGACCACATACAAACTGCTCTTATGGTTGGTCATTTGAGTACAGCTGGTGTTTTATAGGAACGAGCAAAGTCGGTCATTGCCGAATTATGTCAAGATAGTTTACGAACCCCGGGAAGTCACCTAAGAGAAAAACATACGGTAAATCCGCCCCAGGATACAAACCCTTTAGGCCAATGTCCACTAAAAGCTATTTAGGGCGGGATTCCTCGTAGATGTACTTTTATTGAGTAACTCCCCTAAGATCTGGACTACTAGATAGATTATGATTAATCGGGAGTGATGTGGTCTAGATGTCTAGTGATACTATCACATGCCATCAAAAAAATAAATATACACGTTACCTTTAATATATTTTCGTGCAACAAGGAACCCAAAGATCTTATGAAGTCTTGGAATTGTTTCAAAGACTGCTCCCCCTATAGATTCGGTAATGCAAGAGGCGGCACGCAGTAAATCCTTGAACATTGGGTCGGTATACTCGAACCTAAAAAAAAACGTCGATATTAAAGGGTAGCTGCAATACACTTTTTATTGGTCTAAGCAATAAAACGATGTCTAAAAAATGATATAAATTATGTTACTTTCTCTTGTTCTTGGTTAAGCGTAAATGTGTAAATGTTTTAAACATTATGTAATAAATTGTGGAAGCAATCTTGACGTCACCTCAGGAAGGCAGCTTGCATTTTCCAAATCGTATTCCGAACCACTGCTGTTCTCTCTAGGTGACGTATGTTTCCGCGACGAACAGCGCCACCGTGCACAGTGGTAACAATTTCAAACGGGGGTAATCCCAACAAAATTAGTCGAAACACACTTTTTATTCATGATATATACAAACAAAAGTACTAATTTATAACAAAATCAACACATTGACAGACAAGAACTGCAGCTACCCTTTAATACTAGGCGCGCTTGCCATTGACACAATTGCAGTTTAGGTTAAACATGTACGTAATTAAACACAAGCACGGAAACTTATTGTGAAGGTATACAACAGTTTTCCTCAATATCTATACCTTTTCTCAAAGACAACACCGCAGAAGATGTTAGACAGCGCGTTGTTCATAAGCTGTCCAGGATCGAACACCCCGCCATTTTGCTTCTTGAATTCAGCTACAAGGAATCCAGTCTCCTCCGATATGTTCTCTTCGAAAGTAGACCTACCCATGCCGAAGCCTCTGAATACGGCCGAGTGGAACTTCCGAAGTACCGCCCACTCCTCGCCGGACGAACTGACCAAACCTGACAAGGAACAAAGACAACTATAATTAAATAATAGTATAAAATCAGAAAAGGCGGATTTATAACTCAAATGTGAGATTTTAACACGAAATAAATTTAAATTTATAAGTAGTTAGGTTTGCTGTTAAAAATAATTATGGTTCGTGTATAATGATACGGTACGAATTATGATAAATGAATTGGTCCTGCTAAACGATAATTTATTTGGACATGACAATGCTCTGTAACAGTCCGTTGGTGGGTTGTTTACGTGGAAAATAATGTTAAGCTAGTCTTGGTGCAAGACGCTTCTCGTGTCACGAACACCACGCCGACTCACCAATAGTGGACGTAGCCCACAAACCGCCCCGCGCGCCCGCCTGCGGGCGGGGCATGGTTCACGCCCGCTATTGGTGAGTCGGCACGGTGTAACGAGAAGCGTCGTTCGTGTCCATCGTAACGCGAGTGTCACATTCCCCGGTCTGTACCCTCACGAGATGGACCTCCCAATCCAACAGACAAATTTGAAAACCTAATAGGTTTCCTTTATATTATTATTGCAACAACACAATTCAATATTATTCAACAGCAGTGGCTAGTATTGCTGTTTTCGAGATGAAGGGACGGGCTCTAAAGTATTTGGTAATTCATGTCGGGAAAGTAGGTCCATATATCGGAAATCCAATGCACATGTCGTCCACCATCCATCCAATATGTTAGACCATTAGCAGGGTTGAGGCTATGATACAGTATCGCGAACAAAGAGTCTCAACTCACCAAACCCCGGAGCCACACCGTTCATGAAATGGAACACTGGACGGCAACACAGCTGCGATTGGGCAAACGCTTTCTTGACGGCCGAGTACTTGTTGATGACGACGACCAACTGTCCAAGAATGTAAAAACTAAAAACGTCGCCGAACCTTTACAGCATCAAACAAAGAAAACGAGCGATTATTTTTTACTGTGGTGGCCCTGAAGGAACATCACAAATCACAAATATCTTCGCAAATATTTGCGATGTCACAAATTTTATCACATATATCTTCGCAATTTTGTGCATCGTCGCATATTTGATCACATAGTTTATCGCATATTATTTTATCACATACTTTGCATAGTTGCACTAGTTACATTTCCAACAATCTGGGGAGTGGTTGGCGTTGCAGTCTTCATTTCATTAACATATCCACACACTACCGGTATAGTCGGATGTATGGGGAAGGATGTGGAAGGGAAGGGTGGGAAAAAGTGAGGAAGGGAAGGGAAGAGTTTGGAAGAGTGAGGAAGGGTGGGGAAGAGTGGCAAACGGTGGGAAAGGGTGGGGTAGGGTGGGGGAAATTTGCGAAGATATTTGTGATATGTGATGCCCCTCCAGGGCCACCATACGTTACTGACTGGTTATCGATAGGCCTAATAATATACTTCCGGGTTGAACACAAGACAGAATTCCTTGCTTATTCCGAATTGTTGGTGGGCATTAATACTTCATTTTCGACCAGAAATTACTCAGTAGATATCCGTAGATGGACTTTTCATGACATTTGGAATCTAATAACAAGAGAGAACCTACCAACTTATAGGCATGAAATTGTAGTCACATTTAATGCTTTTCTAATAATTTGGTTACAATGGTTAACTGTACCGCATGTGGTACATCCTCCCAAATTGTTCCAAAGGTTCACCGTAGGCGGCCACTGCTCATATTCGAATTCAAACAAAAGGGTGTTAGTTTAGGCGCTACTGTAAATTTACGTGCCTGGTGTGGATATAATCCTGAGAGAGTTTGTTTTGCACGTCTTGAGTAATTGTAAACTTGGCTTGAAGCCTTGAAATGTACATTTATCAAAATTATAGAAGCTATGTAGGCAACTAGTTGAAAGTCATCCCGCTCGTATTTTCAACAGCAAATCATCTAGTATCTTTAAAGCTATATCATTTGCTTTACGACGACGGAATAATTTGGTACAGTGCGTACCTTGTTGCCAGCTTGGACAAGAAGAACTGCGGTAGTTCACCGCTGAGCACAATATGCGGCAGGCAGCCAACAACAGGCCATCCCCAGGGGCCATTGGGCAGGTTCCGATGGCGAGAGCGAACCAACCGTAGATACAGACAGACAAGGACGCATACCAACAACCCGACGACGATCGATCGGGCGCCCAGCAGGTTACAGCCATAAATATCAACCAGACCCATACCCTCCGATGTCTGAAATGTTTGAATACAATTTATACTTACATGTAGGGGATGTAATTGTAAGCACGCGGTATAGGCAGTACACCACAGCACACCTCTGACATTCCTGTCGAATGGCATTATTGTCTTATAACATTGCGAAATCGAACCCTTTAATTTGGTACAAGATACATGTACCTACAAATATTTCCAGATATCGTGATTTATTTTGAGATATCCTGAAATGCATTTAAAATATCACGGGAATGTGAATAAATGTCACTTATGCTCGGCAGAAAAACCTTGATTCGCTCGACCGGGAGTTTGGAGTTTACACGAGAAAGGCTGGCCATAGGCGTACCGTAATTTACCGCCCTATCTGATGCTAAAATCCGGTGTTAAACTGAATACATTTCAAGTTAGGCCGAGCGTACCTGGTTTGCTTATAATACACTCATGGGAAAATTCTGAGTTCATAGACCTACCTTTTTGAAGCTGCTCCCAGGTCTTTTTAGAGGAACCTGTGTATGGGATCTACTTCGCTAGGTCCGCGGTGCACAGACTAACTGTGGAGTCAACAGTGAAACCAGAGGTGTGCATAGTTGAGCCGCGCGATCACGGGTGTCGCCTTGTCACCAATCAGTTTGAAACTGAGCGAGGGCACGCCAAAGCCGGTAATACGTTACGGACCTGACCAATACCACGTGTTGTGAATTATCCAATCATACACCAATGTTACGGATTGAGAGTTTTGTGTGCCCAGGGGACTAGGCTCAATATTTTCTAGAGTGTATCTCTTACAAAGAAACAAAGATGACCTACACGCGCACACTCACACAATACATTATTTCTTTTAATTTCATAATCGAATGGCCAGTTTTATTTTAGATGGCATCACAAACCTATATTGAATACGACTTCATAAATCAGGATGGCAAGACCTGTGATTTACTGCCAGTTGTTGTTATGCGTCCTTGTCTGTCTGTATCTATTCAGGAAGTGTCGTGGGCGAGCGGTCTAGTGCGCCGGACTTAGTTGGTTCTGTTAACTCAGAACATAGTAATTCGGGCTTTATGTGTGCGACAGTTTACACAATCGCAGTATTTTGCAGCTTTATCCTCAAAAATCGGGCCTTGAATGATATATTCTTCGGAAATATGCCGAACAGGTGTGTTGCTGTTGCTGCTAGGTGCAGCAACACTGCTAGAGATGGTGTTAGCGTCCATTTTCTTCCATTTGACCCAAAATATCGTAGGATTTGGACCGCTAAAAGCAGGCTGTCGAGGGCAAAATGGAGAGGCTCGTCCAAACGGTAAACACAGTTGTTTGTGCAGTGTGGTAACTTCGAGCCACATTGCTTCGAAACGAGCATGCACGAATCATTTCGCATGACCGCAAAAGCTACTTTGAAGCATGATGCCATACCTACTAGTACCTCATTCTCTTTGAGCAAGAAGGCAACCAAGAAGCCATCGGAAAAGGAGAAAACTCGAGGAGCGTTCGCCAAACGTAAACAAATGCGGCTAAGTTTCAACCTTGCTTCAGAAAGTTTTCTCAAAATCATGCCACCGTCTGGTACCAGTGCGCGCTCTTGTTTGGGCTATAGTAGTGTTTATGATACTCTGACTGTATGGACGTCACGGCCAGCACCCCCTTAGCAAGTATTTAATTTTAAACGTGTGATATTTTAAACGCTAATTAAACATAACAAAAGTCTGTTCAAAAAAGTTTTTTAGTATCTGACATGATAATATTGTAATAATATAGAAGTGCACATTTAACGAATAAAACAGGGGTTGCTTGTTCACTACTACATACACCCTTTAAAGATACCGGATGATTTACTGTAAAGAAACCGAACGTTCCGGTCAGTAAACACATCACAATTCAGGCACCCTATGGCGAGGTTTTATTACAATAGCCTAGTATAATTGTGAAGCGTTTGCGTACCACGAAGCAGATTCAGCGTAATATTGTTACCACTATATCCGTTTAGAGCACGCAATAGGTAAGTTGTACAAATATTTATTGATGTATTCGTACGTGTAGGTTAACACAGTTGGGCCAAGACCAGCAGTCCTGGTCCACCGCAAGGGCCTGGTACTGTTTAAGAGGGGGGGGCATGTT
>JAVCKS010089895.1:10416-21419 GCA_032273685.1 Pteraster tesselatus | reverse complement strand
CTCTGTGTTTTGTTATGGAAAGAGGCTATTGTCAACCAGCGGCAACCGTGCCCTTGGGTCTGGTTCCAAATTGTCGAGATGCGATACTTGTACCCGGGTGCGCGCGCGTTTCTGCGCGCACACTGTGGACACGAGGTTAGGATCGCCATTGACGCTCGTCTCGATCCTGTACGTCACGGACTAGACTGTACGTACATAATGTACGTTGAATGTATCTACCTAAATACAATTTACTGAAGACAATATGCCGACCGCAGTCATGAGTAATTCGTAAGTTTCCAAATTGTACTCGTTTTCTACGTTTATTCCCATCGTATTTCTAGAAAAATGCGATGTGATTGCGTTACTAAGTAATTAGGTGTTCTTTGTTGTTATTTTACACAGGATGAAGCCGATTAGTTGGGCGGACCAAGTTGAAGCGGGAGAGCAGGGTGAGTTTGTCGGGCATGTGATTGTGATTGTGACTGTGAGTGTGAGTGTAGTCAGGGCAGATCGGTATGAGGCCTACAATTAAAAACGTTTTTCAATTGGATTTCCGTGTAATGCAGTTAAATTTTCATTTATGGGTTTCATTAATATGGGGGAAACGCACCAGCATATGGTCCAAGTCTAACAAGTCCTGCTACTTTTGCGCGACGAATTTTACTTGAAAACTAGATCATAGATGTCAATTGCAATCGCAGCTTCAAAAACAAGCCCATTATTATTATACCGGTAGTCCGGGACTATGCGCCTAATTTATGCAATATGCATGCCGGTACACAAAATGCATGTACTATGATGATGTAGGCCTATACAGTCAGGGTGCGTATGTAGCAATATTCAAATATGTTTAGAAATATGCAAATTTATGTGTCAAGGAGTATTATGCAATCCAACGGATGGGTTTTTTCTTGATTTATTTACAAATCCTCGCTAAGGGATAGTATTTTGGCAATTTGTGTCTCCCCGACAGAGATTTTCTCAAAACGTTGTTGCCATTGTAATATTTGTATGATTAACCAACTGTGCATGTCGGAAGAACAAGATGGCAAAATAGCTGAAAATAGGAACAACAAAACACCCAGTTTGTTTTATTTTTAATTTAATGTTTACACTCGTAGGTCATGTCATTCCCGAAGGAGAGATAACGAATGATGGTCGCACTAAACAAATAATTGAGTATAAAAGAAATGAAGATGGAAAGCTGCTGAAGGTAGAAGAAATGAAGCATTGAATTCCACTTAAACCTATTTTTTTTTAAAGAAATATACTTGTAAGTAGGGCCCTCGTTACCAGCAAGAAATAGAATAGACAACCCACTCAGGATTTAATGACCAGTCTGGCGGTATTCTTGTAACTATCATAAAATGTGATTGTGAAGGTTGGGTACAACTACAAAGACAATTGTGTACAATGCGAGCAGAATTGACATACAGTACCAGTCAAAAGTTAGTAAACACCAACCTTTTTTGCGAGTTTTTGAATGATATAGGGCTATGCAAGTCCATTGAAGCATATTTTGTAATGCTACCAGACTTTATTATGAACTCCAATCAAATTATAAAGTAATTAAAGATTAATTCTTAAACATGGTGTAATTTTAACCAAAGGTGGTCACTCATGGTTGTTTAAACAAATTTGATGTGAGGATAATCACATTGAATGAATATGATGATTGTGGTAGAGATATGGTCATTTAGTGTCATTGTTCATGAAGTCTCTTACATGAAGCCGGTTATTTCCCCTGGAGGCGTACTATTTATGTCGTTTGCTAAGTAGTACCCAACATTTTGACTGGTGCAGTATGCATGACATCACCTTTAGTCACCAATGGTATTGAAAGGTTTAAAATATATTGCTATGATTTTGTTTTGTAGATTGTTCGCACGTTTAAAATTGAGAAGCGTAAAACATCTAAAACCATAGCAATGCGAAAGGTAGGTGGTGTATTATAGTGTTCACCCTTTAACTCATAACCTTTTATATATGCCTAAGCTAAACAAAAGGTGTTTGGATAATAAATTGCTAGCTTATTTTTGCTTTGCAGTCATGGGCTAAGTTCGGCGAGGCTACAGACGATGGTGATGGTCCCAGTGTTACGACGACTAGTGTAGCTGATGATATCTTCATGTCATTTATTAGTTCCAAAGATGTAAGAACTTGATAAACATTTGATGTCTTTCAGAAGCTACCATAGAATCTTTGAGGTTCAATTTTACTTCTTTAGCTGCTCAATGCTATACATAATCACTACTGTAAACTGTCTTAATATAAAGAATATATCAGTTTTTCAGTTCTGTTACAACAATAATGTTTGGCTGATCCCAGCTGCTTTGCTAATAACGAGATTCCACCGTTACAGGATCTGAACAACCAGCAAGATGACGACACTCTGAAGAAACTACAGAGCCAACGCCTTGTCATGTGTCGTGTCTGCAAGGGTGACCATTGGACCACCAAATGCCCGTATAAGGACTCACTGGAACCACTTCAGGAGAAGCTACTCCAAGGAGGCGGGGCTGAAGGGGGTGCAGAGGGGGGAGAAGAAAGTATGTGGTTTACCGAAGGATCAAGAACTGTAGCAGTCCATGGGAGTCGTTAACCAGTCATGTACCGATATATCCTATTGACAGTTTTCAGATATGCTGATTTTATCATTTTGGTTTCTCAGGTGTTTAACAGTACAAAGTCTTGCTCTGCCAGTGACTTCTTTTATGCATTCCCGAGTTTCCATTATGTCCGTGGTTAATCTTTGCTATTTATATTAACTAGATGCTGAAGCAGCTAAAAAGCCTGCTGCCAGCAGTACAGGCAAGTACGTCCCACCGAGCGCTAGAGATTCATCAGGTCAGAGGAGAGTCACACCGCTGGATTCGAAGAGAGGTATGGGTATGTCATAACATGTTTAGTAAAGTGGCCAACATATGAAGTGCCACTGCTGTACTTTATTTTGTTCTCATCCCACGCTGGAGGCCTACACCGACCTATGCGGTGGAGAGCATGTGACCTTGCAACAAAACATTTTAAAACGCTGGTATAAGACAAAGTGTGGGGTATATGCCAGGAATTAACTGTGACCCAAGGGCCTTCAGGTCCAATACGCTGGAATAAAATTAAGTGTCAACTGTTTTTAATGGCATAATATGTTTCTTTGTGCAATTGGTACTATTTGTCTCAGATCAAGGGACTACAATTCGTGTGACTAATCTGTCGGAAGACACACGTGAGACTGATTTGCAGGACCTGTTCCGCCTGTTTGGCCCGATCCAACGTATCTACTTGGCTATGGACAAGAATACTGGCCGCTCTAAAGTAAGAAAAAAAAGTCTTAGTCATAGAAACAAGATGTAGACTGCAATTAATAGCTATCCTGGGGGAAATCTCGCGTAGACCTCATGTATTGTCTGAAAGGAACAAAGGACTGTAGTACCTACAAAAATTGCTGCTACTCGATCGGGTCTATCAGTTAATATATTTTAGATATGTGACTGTCTGAATCCTCAAATTTGATTTGATAATTGACATGGTGGGAATGGGTATGGTTGGGGCATCATATGTATTTGGTTTTACAACACTTCACCCAGTATGCTCTAGTCATTGTCAGGTTTTGTGGATGTGTGATACCATGTATTTGAGTTCTTGTTACAACCTTATCAGTTCCGCAGAGTTTTGACTAGTAGGATTAAAAACCCAGTGACCACAATACCCCAGAAAAGAGATCCAGTAATCTGTAAATGCAATGATTTGTAATTGCTTTATTCTAATGTTGTTGCAGGGGTTTGCCTTTGTCAACTTCCACAATAAGGAGAGTGCTCAGAATGCCATCAAAGAGGTGTCTGGGTTTGGGTATGATCACCTGATCCTCAAGGTAGAATGGGCCAAGTAAGTAGACGACAGGATGTGAAATCCCCAGGGCCAAAACACAATCAAATAGCAACTCATGATTCCTTGAAAACAAATGGAAAAGAATATGGTTATTGCTACCGTTATACGGTGTGTAAAATAGCTTGTAGAGCCAAGCTGATACTTAATCCGCTATTTGTCAATATCAACAAATATACTCTGTTCGCTAGCGGCTATCTTTGTTATGATACAGCGAGTACAAAATTTACCTTGTGAGAATTTTTGTTTCCATTGCAGACCATCTGGCACTTCGCAACATTAGATTTGGAAATGTCTCCCAGCTCACACCAGGATATGAACATTAAGATACCTGTACTATGGTAGTCAACTACATCGTCAAGTATGTCTTTTTCCTTTTGTTTTTAGGGAGGGGTTGTGTATTAGGAAGTTATTACAAACTGATTGTTGTTGTTTGTGTTATTAATCAAAGATTACCTGTCTCTTGTAAAAACTCAAAGTCTTGAACTTCGTTGGAAGTTTTTAAATAAATGTTGTTGTTTCCAACTGCAATTTAACACTACACATAACATTTTGTTTTTCAAATCTGATCATCTTCGAACTTAGTACATGCATTGTACATAATCTTGCGGGATATATGCCGAACAATTGGTTATACAGTTAATGCGGCATCCACTGGGGTTTGTGATGTCTTAGTTATAGAGGAAAGCCCCGGGTAACTGTAGGTCTAGAAGGAACCCAAACCCCAAATGATGACTAGTTGGCACCCTCTGTATTTAAATGCGAACCTATGGTGAGGAAAGTACCACTGCGCCACCTGCGATCTTATTATGGAAACAGTAAGCGAATGTCGAGTGTTTATTGTGTATTTAGACTTGTGTAAAATGTAAATATGTCATCTGTTAAAAACCATCGATTTTCAACCACTGCTGGTCACAGATACATCCAAGTGACAATAGAAAAAATGCACACATGGGTTGGTGGGGATTGCACAATTTATTCACAAAATGTACAATACTCAATGACAAATTCCTATGACCTATTTATATTACAAGAACAATGAGACATGTGTGGCGGTATAATAAAATACGAGATAATTTAAAATATGAACCAAGTTGACTGTTTTACGAAATTTTGTTATTGTGTCTGATAAGGCAGATTGTAAAGCTGAAACTGATTCCATTCCACACTAACTGTTAATATTCAACAATAGATTTTGTTAAATAACAGCCATCTTTATGGGGATTTAACTGATAGGGTCGGTACAAAATGCCAGTCCATGAATACTCCCTACAAAATGGCTGCCGCTATTTGTATATTAGTGTCGGTCGACAAGTAACTAATCCCTAGCACGCTACCAAACCTGTCAATATTTACATCCAGCTAACTGAAGGTGATCAAGCCTTGAGCTCAACAGTTTCCCAACAATTGGACGGACGCTGATGGCGTGCGAAGGATTAGGAAGGATGGTGTATATTTTGTCATGTTCTTGCAATTGTCATGGACCGTTAAATCCACACGCTAGGTTTATATAATAATTAATACAAATATTGCACATTGATAATGATGAAAGGTACCACATGTTGATACGAATGATGCACAAAACAGACAACAGATTTCACAAAAAAATGTAATTTGTTTGGGTTATCAAAACGATTGAAACATTCAGTAATGTGTTATACATGTATTACTATAATAAGGAATACGACCGAATGACGGATGATTTGGCTTTTCAACACTGGAATCGTTGTATTGACTTAGATTGATTTAAATATCGGTAGGTCACTAACATAACTATATATATATATATATATAATATTCGTGGTCGCTAACGTACGTACATTGTGGTTCTTTAAAGGTTTACTGAAATAGAAATTATATGTTTGGCGTCATTTTTTGTCTTCTAAGAAAATTTGTATGTGGTACTTGCCTGTTTTGCATCACCCTCTGCCCCGACTACAAAAATCATCCGTAAATCGCATCACTGCTCCACAATACAAGTCGCAAAAATCCACTACACACAACCAATTTTTTTGTGGAGGCGAGGACAGAAGGGAAGGCAAAGCACTCCAACAAAAAACCAGCAAATACCCGCTGAGAAACTGACACCGACATATTGCGTATGAAACGCAGATTTATTCAAAGAGCCAAACATGAATTTCTAATGCAGAAAACCTTTAACCCTCTCACTACCATTGGCGACTATAGTCGACAGGAATGTATACCAGTCAATATTATGTAATTCTATCATGAATAGAATACAATGTGTAATTTTAGTCGGTTCTCGCTATCCTTATTATAAAAAACAATTTGGTAGCGAAAGGGTTAAAGGAATCACAGTATACGTATTTCAGTGAACCTCAGCCTGTACATAAGAGCTATATCAACGTGATACTTCCTTCGAAGGTCCGTTTCATCCTCGCTGTTATCTGGAAAGACCTTGGTTTAAACCATACACGTAGGTCTGGCAATTTCCTTTTCACATAGACAGTACATCGAGCCGCATTTACAGCACACGTCATTCCTGGATTCTAAAGTATAGAAATAGAAGATGTATTATTATATGCGGTGAATGTATAGACCTGCTACAAAAAACCGCTAAACTATAAATGTTGCTCGGTATTGCGCCCTGTATTACGGTGGAGCATGGAGTATATCTGTACGGTATTATGCGTTAAATAGAAAATAAACAATTTTCAAAACAATGTGTACAAGCTACATCTATTACTATACTGTATACACGTACTGTACATGTATTATAACCTAACCACTGTCATATATACAGCTAGTTTGCGTTCTTCATTCATTACGAGGAAGCTAGTTATAACTCGTGGCTAAATAACATGCCCTCAGTCGGTTATTTTACGTGGATTCAAGCCTCGCCTTCCAAATGTGTATGACCAAAAGGGTCTTGGCGTAATTAGTAACCTATAATTGCTCCCGATCAAATAGGGTTTTCTCGCTTTTTGACGGTAAAACTCATACTACTTATAACAACTTCATGTTTTTTATGTTTACCTTCATCGCCTGATGATGAAACGGTCGTTACGTCACAGGGATGATCTTTGTTCTTCTTCTGCCGCGCACGCGAATTTTGAAACCATACCTGAGAAATAAAATATCAATAATTAAAAAAATGCGATCGACATGCAAACAAAATTAAAACGTTTCGCCAGTAAAACGTAATAGCAGCCATCTTGAGGGAGCTCCTTTGTTTTGGGATAGGCACATTTAATCACAACGGTTACGTTTTTAGGACATATTTTCCAGTGCGTCGCTATTTTAAAGATGTAAATTCCGTCCAATTACAGACTGGATGACTGCTATACGATCATGGGATATATATACATCACGGGTACCTATTAATTAATTTGACACATGTGCAGGTTACCTGAGTGACTCGTTTGCTAAGTCCAGTTTGCTGGGCGATCCTTTCCAGAGTCTGACCGTCCGGGTTACTGTCGATATTGAAGTTGGCTTGCAAGATGTGCAACTGCTCTTCCGAAAATGTAGTTCGTATCCGCTTGGACTTGTCATGTGTGGCGCTGTCAGCTCTCTCGGAGCCGTACACTGAACCCGTATCTTAGAAACAGAAAATACGAGATTTGCAAATTGGTTAAACTACTGTACAACAACTTTTCTATTATACATGTTTGGTTACTTCAGCCATCTTTTGAAAGAACCGCGTTGGTTGATCTTGCTGCACATGCCATCAACTGTGTATGGTATAAGTCATTCCGAATTATACGTAAATGATCACATCAGCATTTCAGTTGAAGATAAGCTTGTTTACATGTATGTACAGTACAGGACAAGACAGAATGACTAGAGTAAATGCAGGTGCAAAGAACCTCGTACTCTTGTATAGACGAAATACGAAATACTTTTCTATCTGGATGTTAACTTGGCAGTCAATTGTTTTGTTTCAGTTTCTTGCAAATTCTGTGAAATATTGGAATAATTTTAAATGTTTAGGTTACGACTTCCGTTGGGTCATGTGCAGTTTCGAGACATTATTTATCTGAGGTTGTTCATCGAATACGCCGCTGTAATCATTAGTGGCCAAATAGTCACCCTGTGGGGCTTGCTTTTATTTATCCGAGATGGAAAGATCTCAGATGCGCCGTCTAAGCATAAAACAACAACTTGGTCACTGCTTAATTATTGAGTCGATAATATCAGGCTAACAAAGTATTGACAAACAGAGGGTTCATTTTGGTCTATATATAGGTCTACCGATAGCTGACTGTAGGTAGTGGTAACAATCAAAGAATTAGTCAGTCCCTTTCTAATTTAGCCAGACATTATTTTGGGTTAACACCACGCAATTATTGATGCGGTCACCTTTTCTAATTTGTTACGTAATCTTTACGTGAGTAGGCGGAATAAGTTGTAGCCTGGCCTCCCATGCAAATATTCACTGGTGAATACAGAAAAAAAATAACATGATGAAACTTTATGGATATTTACCCCAAAAAAACATGTTTGAGGCATAAAGAAATTATAAGATTTTAAATGGAAATTCGCTCTTATACGGTTTAATTAAGTACGCATTTGGGAGACGGGATGTCTTGGTATCTTTCCTATGACTTTTTTTAATTCTGATATAATTCAAAATATCTAGTCAATTATATCGCCGAGAACAAAGTACCGTACATGTCACATGATGGCCGCATGTTGCCCGCGCCTCTACGCTTTCATTCCCGTTGCTATACAAATACACCGTACTAAGCATAAATCTGCCAAACAACATAATGTAGTGGTTGCATCTGTTATCAGAACACCCTATCTAGGAGAGACAATGCAATGCTTTAATTGTTAATTTCGTCACTAAATGAAATACGACTGCAGGACAGTGCCTTGGTGCAGGCCAACTTAATTATTGTAATTGAATGAACCACGTTTCACGTTATACGTGTTGATGATGCTCTACTAACGAACGAAGTCTTCCAAATACAATTTGAGGAAAGCCTACAAGAAGACACCTCGGCTCGTTAGTAAATGGTGAAGCTCGTTATAAATAGCACTGAAACAAAGAAACCTTCCTCGTTAGGGAGTGGCATCGTTAGAAGATACACTAATTGGGTTTTATCTCGGGATGGTAATGCTTTGCGAATATCCTTGCGAAGAGGGGCAAGCCTCAACCAAACCTGAGACTCGAAATCTCGATCATGCTAAACGATTATGTTTATGTTATGCCGTGGAAAATAGCCATTTACTTTCGTTAGTTGTTTCGTTTTGTTTTGTTTTCGTCAAATCTTTTTTTAATTTTGGAATATTACATTATTGTTTCAGTTACTGTTTTATTATTTGATTTCAGTGATTGGATTTCAATTATGTTATTTTGATTCTTTTGTAAACCAGATTACAATGATGATAATGGATTATTTTAAATTATTATTGTTTACTTCATATTTCATTCCAGCGATTGTAATATTTTGTTAATTTTTGTAGCAAATAAGTTAGGCCTACTTGAACAGGACAGTCAACGCGCTTTACCAATATAATTAATTTTTCTTCTCATTACGCAGAAAAGAACGCAAACTCCCTGATGCCTTTCGGCGAAAACCCGCGTTGGACCGTGCAGTTTGGCGTAATTATTATTTTCAAATGAATAAAACTTACTGAGTACGCACATTGCTCCGAGAATGCTCAGTTTTCGCTGAAGGGCTTTGTCGTATTTTCTAAGAAAATGTATACACACCGGTATACTTATCGGTTGATCATTCTGACACATTTCAAGATAGACCACTGGTTTTTTTTGCATCTTCGCATAGAGCGACGATGTACCGTACAATGGCATATGTAGGTCTATTTATATCGACATTACTAGGTCATGGAAACTACATCGAATAAACAACATCAACAATATCAATAAGAACAACAAAAACAACATCAACACCGAACAACATACATAAATAGCACCAACATCACCACAAACACCAACCCAACTACAACAAAACACCGACCTTAAGACTAATACCCAATACGAACCCTAACACCAACACTAACCCTAGCACAACATCGTCAACCCTAACACTACTACCAACCCCAACACTACTACCAACCCCACAAAGCACTAACATCAACCCTAAATGACCAGAACTAACACCAACCCTAACACCGTTCTTACAAAACCCCAATCTTACAAAACACGAACACATCACACAAAACACGAATACCAACTCTAACAGTACTAACACACCTTCCTTGCTGCTATCTGTCTGCGCATTTCCCGCCACCAGTACCGCGTAGTGTAATTTACAGAGCACTTTGTTGTCCAACATAGCGAACTCTTCCCCGGTCGATAGTTGTCGTTTGCAGTTGTCGCATGCGAAGCATGCTAAATGGAAGACGTGCGATTTGGCACGTCGTACCCAATCGCTGCAGTCGATTGGGCGGTTACACCCGGAGCACATGTGCCTAAAGTTCCTAAAATAATGGAAACAACAACGCAACATTATTACACAACCTGTACATTTAGAGAAAACATGTTTCTAAGTGAAACTTTTGAAGGGTTTAAAATGTCACTTCACAAAACAAAACTGGAAGACTATTTAAATCACAAATAATGCTGTATTGTGAACCAGTGGCGGATCCAAAAGGGGTTTAACCCCTTAATCCTATATTTCGTTGTAAATGTGAAAAGAAACGCAATCACGACAGAACTTGATTCACATGAGGGCATTTGCGCACATGTTGTTGAAGGTGACGTCTTGCAATGTTTGTTCGCCATAGCTGCTCAGTTATACAAAATAATACAAAATAATTAATTTTGTATAAAAAATGTGTTAATAACATTTGTGAACGTGTATTACTAAACTGATTGAAGATTTGCATGGTAGGAATTTGTATGGGGCTGTCGGAATAGACCTTGTTTCTCGGTTCTCCCTTTAGAATCAAACTACACAGTTAACGTTTCGATGATCAGCGTACTCCATCTACTGTATTTTGTTAGAGGCACTACAAGCACACCGGTTCTCTCATACTGCCCATATCACGAAGCAATTGCCTTCATGAGACAACATACCGCTTGATTTCCCCGTGAAAATAACGTTTTCTATGGAAGATTCTCATAAAACGGTAGGCTATCGATTATACATTGATGCTGGAAGTAACAAGAAGAGTTGGGATTGGAGGGAACGTTCGATAAATAGCCA
>JAVCKS010089884.1:0-19712 GCA_032273685.1 Pteraster tesselatus | reverse complement strand
GACTGACTGACTGGCTGACTGTAATGCACCACCTAGTATTAGCTCACCTGTACCCAGCCACCATGTCCAGGCAGGTTGCCCCGTTCATGCACGGATCGCTAAGACACTCGTCCTGTTCCATCTGGCAGAGACTGCCGTAGAATCCCGGCTGACAGTCGCAGGTGTAGCCGGCCGGGGCGCCGAGGCAGGCCGCTCCATTATGGCACGGGTGAGACTGGCATTCATCCACTTCGGACTCACAGTGAGTGCCTGTAGAACAGTTCATTTTGATGGGGGGGGAGAGGAGTCAGGTAGGGGAAGTGGACTTTCTTCTAGTTTCCGGGTTTTTTTTCTCCCACCATTCCAAATTCGTAACTCCTTCGTCTCACGATACATACCCACTCGGTGTGAGCATAGCCAAATTATATCAAATCGTGACACAGGCCATTGTGGTGAGAGGGGGGGTGTGAAAAACTGTGAAAACCCCCTCCAAATTGGAGGATATGATAAAGTTTGTTTTGATGAAAGTATTCATGCAAAAATGCACGGATGCAAATAAATCAAGTTATTAAACAAAATATATTATCAAGGGGGTGTATTTATGTTCTTTTGAGAGAAGTTGGTGACAGTGTTGGTAGGCATGCAAAACCTCTCTAGCGATTCAAAATTTATTGCACGAGATCCATGTACAGTGGATCCTTTTCAAACAACATCCATTGTGTGGGGCTCGAGTGGGACACATTCTGTATCATTGTACTAATCCGACAAGTTAATGTCATCTCCCCACAAGATGGCCACCAGCGATCGACGGGTCATCCTCCTCACCAGAGTATCCCGTAGTGCAGACACAGCGGTAGCTGGCTAGGCCGTCGATGCACGTTCCCCCGTGTAGACAGGCTGACGGTGGACAGTCATCGGCGTTGATGGAGCACGTCTTCCCTGCGAAATAGAATAACGTCGCACTAATCGTAATAAATGAACAATCGTACAGCGTCCATCCCCATTTTTTGCTTTAGTTGCCCGTACCAGCCAAGACATCAAACAAAGCCCATGAGAGGCGGAGAATGAAATTGATTGATGTAGTCTACAAATGGCAATGAGACGTTTCAACTGCGTAGCGCAAGTCAATAAGGTAATATTTGTCAACACTGATTTACCCCCTTGGAATTTCCGCCACTCACTAGGCACACTGAATGATTATGACACCTATTTGACCCGGTGACACGTCACGCATTTACCTTCGTATCCGGACGGGCACTGACAGGTGAAATCATTGGTTCCGTCCAAGCAGGTGGCACCATGTCGGCATGGGGACCAGTCGCACTCGTTCACGTCACTGGCACAAGTCACTCCTGGAGTTGATAGAATCAAAGGAGAAAGCGGGTCAGGGACCATAAAACCCAAACACCACGAGCCATTCTGAGTAGCCACACAACCATATTGCCACAATAATAGAGTGCACATAAAGAGATTGTGCCAGTCAGTATATTACTGCAGGTTATAATCTTATAAAAACCGTTGGGTGGATTACCTGTGTAGCCCGGCCGGCACATACACACATACCCCGACGACGACACGACCTTGCAGGTTCCCCCGTTGGTGCAGGGGAAAGTGAAGCAATCGTTGTAGGGTACAAGCTCCAAAGCGGAGGTGTTGAAGCTGTCCAGATGAGCTCCTAAAGAAAGGCGGAGAAACAGCAAGGGAAACTACACAGAATCAGACACGTCAGGAGGGGTCCTCTTTTACTAGGGACTATCGTTATGTCAAGTGATTTTTTTTGCTAAAAGTGTTTATTTTATATACTCACCAATGCAAACGTCTAATGCTGAAGCGACACGTACGCTATTAGTTTCCATGGGTGTGGTCTCCATGGGTGTAGTCTCCATGGGTGTGGTCTCCATGGGTGTGGTCTCCATGGGTGTGGTCTCCATGGGTGTGGTCTCCATGGGTGTGGTCTCCATGAGTGTGGTCTCCGAGGGTGTAATCTTCAGGAGTGTGGTTTCCGGGAGTGTGGTTTCCGGGGGTGTGGTCTCCAGGAGTGTGATTTCCGGGAGTGTGGTTTCCGGGGGTGTGGTCTCCAGGGGTGTGGTCTCCAGGGGTGTGGTCTCCAGGGGTGTGGTCTCCAGGAGTGTGGTCTCCAGGGGTGTGGTCTCCAGGGGTGTGGTCTCCAGGGGTGTGGTCCCCGACGGACACCTGTAGCAAGAGGTCTGACTAGTCCCTGGCTGGTAGTATCCCTCAGGGCAGGGGATACAGGGTTTGAGACCTGTCCGCGATACAAACCCCGCCCTGCATGGCTCTTTGGATAAAAAGAAATGCATCTTTCAAGCGTTTGGTTTCCAAAGTGCAATATCAGAACATCCATTTTCTTTATTTTCCTGTCTTGGTTTGGACCAACAAAATTTTAGATTGTAATAAATAACCATTAGAAGATAATAAGCTAGCAATTATAATTCCATCAGAAGTCGTTTAATATCGAACATTTGGTAGCCATTTTTTTTTAGATGTGAATGTGGATGTGGATGTGGGTGTGGATGTGGGTGTGAATGTGGGTGTGAATGTGGGTGTGAATGTGGGTGTAGATGTGGGTGTAGATGTGGGTGTAGATGTGGATTTGAATGTGGATGTACGTGTGGATGTACATGTGGATGTACATGTGGATGTGAATTTGGGTGTGGATTTGGGTGTGGATGTGGGTGTGAATGTGGGTGTGGATGTGGGTGTGGATGTGGGTGTGGATGTGGGTGTGGATGTGGATTTGAATGTGGATGTACGTGTGGATGTACATGTGGATGTGGATTTGGATGTGGATTTGGATGTGGATTTGGGTGTGGATTTGGGTGTGGATTTGGGTGTGGGTGTGGATGTGGATGTGGGTGTGGGTGTGGGTGTGGATGTGGGTGTGGATGTGGATTTGGGTGTGGATTTGGGTGTGGATTTGGGTGTGGATTTTGGTGTTGGCGCAGATGTAGATGGAGGGGGCTAGTGTGAGCACTTGGGCAGTATTCTAAAACTGGCCCCAACTCTGAGAGACAGTCATTTACCTAGACACTGTGTAACGTTCGTAGACCCCGCACTGACCGTTGAGGTACCACTCGGGCAATGCGCACAGTCGGTCCTCCCAGAACGAGGCTGGTACGAGCTCCTGGGGCAAAGGTCGCACTCTTCCAAGCCAGTAGACGAGCGACTGCCCGCTCCGCAGAAACCTACAACGCGGAAGGAACACTCTTTCACCATTGGGCGAGAAAACTTGACAGCTATACTGCTGGATTGGGGACGCCTGTACGGATTGGCTCTATGTTAGTTGCCGAAGAGAGTTAGCAAGACACAAACCCGCTCAGACTGATAGAGGGTGCACTCTGACGCAAATACAATACAAAACGCCAGACACACCGGCTCCAATGTCTCACAAATTCCTAAAATCTTTAAGGTAGGGGGTGTCTAAGCATCTGTCATTTTTGTGTGGTTGTAAAAATATTTGATGTTTAAACGGACCCCCCAGGAACTTCACCTTTACAATCCTGGACAGACTGTGACCTCGTCTCTTCTGTTGACGTCCCGTCGGGGCACTGTTTACACTGCGGCTGGCCGACCTGGTCTTGGAAGGCCCCACGGGGGCACCGTTCGCAATGTGCGGAGACGGCGTCGAAGAACGTTCCGGTGGGACACTGCACTGTAGAAAGATGTAAAAGATCTGTCGATGACATCCGACACCCCTCCACCCAGACTCCAGCCCCAACAAGAACCCTCAGACCCAACCCCAACACCACCCCGATGCGCATGGGAGACCCGAGCCCAACTACTTCTTATCTTTGGCTTAACAAGAGTATTAAGAGTGTGGAACAAAAGCGGAAGAAAAAAATTAAGAGTCAAAATACAACGAACATGTTGATAATCTATACTGTAAAATGAGTTGAACAGAATACAATAGAAAATGAAGTCAAAATAATTTGTTTTCTTCCGTATTTAATTATTATTTATTTAAACAAATAAAAAAATAAAAAATAAAAAAAAAACATTAAAGGGTGAAATAGCTAAAAAAATTGTTTTAAGGAATCTTCAGTTTTCAATGATCTTATGATCTTTCAGGAATGTCTCTGCAATGATTATAAGCTCGTTTCGTTGCATATTAGGTTGAACCGGTCGGTGTTTCTACTCACAGCAGTGGCCGACACCCTGCAGGATCCTGCCTGATGGGCAAGCGGGGACGGCCGGCGTGGGCAGGACCAGCACCGAGTTGGCATCCAGCGACATAGTGCCCATCTCGGCGGGGATGTCCCGGTCGTGGACGAGGGTGTCGACGATGTTGTTGGACACGCCCGACAGGGAGGAATGAAGGGTCTGGTAGGAGTTAGCCACGGAGGAGGTCACTCCATCTGGGAGGACCATCCGACCTGAGAGGTCGACGGAGGACACAGTAATATTCAAATAATAATAAGAACATTTTTGTTGTATAGCTCTTTTCACCACAAGTGAATATTGTAACTTTCTATTTTAACTTTTTGTTGTAACTTTCTGTTGTAACTTTCTGTTGTAACTTTCTATTGTCACTGTCTATTGTCACTGTCTATTGTCACTGTCTAATGTCACTGTCTAATGTCACTGTCCATTGTCACTGTCTATTGTCACTGTCCATTGTCACTTTCCATTGTCACTTTCTATCGTTACTTTCGTTGTGGGATGCTAATAGTGTATGAATCTTCACCTGTAACGTTCATTTCCACGTCGACCCCCGGCGATTGTGTCAGGGCCTCAAACTGCTGCTGGCTCACGTCGATGTCACCTCGTAGTTCCTGCCGTTTGCCATCGCTAATCGTCGACGGCCCGGACATAAAACTACTGACACCTTTAGAGAGTTTCGGAATATAGAAAAAGATTGCATTATCCATTTCATTGGGTGTTTTTCTTAGATATTCCCGGTGCCCCTCTTTAGGGATCTGCCACTGTTCAGCAGTGACATCACACTGTCAAGTAAACTCGTCCATGGTGAGGATATTAAGGCAAGGATACTGTCGAGTAAATTCGCCAATTGTAGTGAAATAATGAATCTTTGGTTACCCTTTTGTCGGCAGCTGACTTTAATCCCAGCAAACCGACAGTCCACTGGTCCACTGCAGATGTTTTCAACCTGTATAAAAAGAATGCAGAATTAGCCGGTAAACTGTGTAATAAAACTACAGGAGTGCTGGGTAGAACAGGCCTTCTGGAAATGCCTTAGCAAACTCCGTCCGTATGCCACAAGAATCGTTACTTCCAAAGAGACCAACTGGCTTCATGTAGGAGAGATTACATGAACAACGTGAGAAAACGACCCTATCTCTATCAAAGTTGTCATATTTGGTGCATGTTTTTGTCCTCTTTTGATGAATGTAGAATTATTATTTGTCCAAATGTATGGTAGTTAGTCGGATTCAGTCTGGGTGTACGGGGTCAGTCTGGGTGTACGGGGTCAGTCTGGGTGTACGGGGTCAGTCTGGGCGTACGGGGTCAGTCTGGGCGTACGGGGTCAGTCTGGGCGTACGGGGTCAGTCTGGGCGTACGGGGTCAGTCTGGGCGTACGGGGTCAGTCTGGGCATACGGGGTCAGTCTGGGCGTACGGGGTCAGTCTGGGCGTACGGGGTCAGTCTGGGCGTACGGGGCCGGTCTAGGTGTCAGTCTGATGTAAAAATGATCAACCTTGTTTTTTTGCGATCTGCGTATATTGTCAGCCATTTCATCAGCTAGTCCCTGATCGCAGTAATCCACCGGAAAGGTGAATCTCACCGGTTGAGTAGCATTGTCAGGACTTTCCTTTTCTACGAGAAAAAACCCCCCCCAAATGGTTCTACCAATAAACATGTTTAGGTTAATAAATCCCACCCCACCCTTCCTCCCACGTCTAAAAACGTAACACGGTCCTGGCTGTGATACAGACCCATGAGGTAGGCAATAAACTTACTAGAGCAGTCTGCCCACGGCATGGCGTGAGCTGGGGTCCACCGGCCGTTCTCGGCTGAGCAGCGGTACAACGGCTCCGGTTCAAGAGGGAAGGCAAAGCCGTCGTTACACCGCAGGGAGCACTCGACTCCACGGTCAGAAGATCGGCACTCGGCGTGGCCATTGTCCGGGTTTTTGGGCGTGGTGCAAAGACTTTCTGTATTTATAAAGATATATTCCCATCAGCTTACATCATCATGGTTATTGAGTATTTGGGTACGTATGCGTGCAGAAGGGAAGAGAGCAACTTTGTGGGTGCTTCTCCCCTTTCCCCACTCCTCCCTTGGTTTCGCTAGGAAAAGCTGAGACACCGAAAATAGATCAGCTGACAGATTGTAGGGGTATACTGCCTCGGTTCAAGATCCAAGGTACAGACATGTGAAATTTTTCTTACACAGTTTGCTCTGGTGTTCTCTTTGAGGTTCTTCCTGAGGTTGGGAGTTGCTGTAGGATATTAGAGTTTGAGATAGAGCGGACCTGAGACATACGTGAACTAAGCTCCCTTGGCCACGAGAGAGCCCCAAGAGTGCTTGAGATGTCCCACAAGGCGGTGCCCCCCAACCCAAATCTGCTTAGGGCCCCTTATAAAGGCCTGGGACAGCTCCGGTTTGGAGTTTGGGGTATTTTTGAAACTCACGCTGAACGTTGATCGTGATGTGACAGCTCCTGGTGTTCCCCTGGTCGTCGCGGGCGATGTACTCCACCTTGGTGGAGCCCCACGGCATCGCCAGGCCGGGATTGTGGGAGCGGAACACCGCCACGGGCTGGCCCGAATTATCCGAGAACTCGGGCTCCTCCCAGGCCACTCGTGTGCTCTGTTCATTGGTAACCATGACGTCAGGGGACCGGCAGCGCTCTACAATGGGCGGCTGGCTGTCTGCAAAAAGGTAGAAGTTTTCTATTTCATTAGCGTAGATTTTACAATCACCTAAAATAAACTTGGAAATGGTTTGAAGGCATGCACGCTGTTGCGAAAAACTAAGGTTTAGGGGGACAAGAGGGATTGGTGGTGAGATGGTTTAAACACGGATCATTTCCATAAAGCCACTTTGAAATTGCGCATTAATGAATTCCGAGCGTTCACATTGGAGAGCTTCATTGATTGGTGCAGATCGCTGAGAGGAATCTTGTGGAATTGTTTTTAATCAATTACTGTTATAGTTCACAACTTATTTGAATCAAATTGAATGTTTTGTCGACTTTAGAGGCCAATGATGTTAAATAGGAGAGGGTTCACGTTGGCAATTACTCACCGACAACCGTCACGAGAAAGCCGCAACGGCCGACGTTCCCCGCGCCGTCCGTGGCAAAGTACGTGATGTAGGTCTCGCCGATGGGGAACAGCCACGGCGATCGGACGTCGGGTCGGACGGACAGTACGGGGTGCTCGCCGGAGTTGTCGACGGTCCGCGGCTCGGACCAGGAGACGTTGGCAACGTTGTCGTCGGGACGGGAGTCCACTGTCAGATCCTTGGGACAGTTAATGTCCGGTGTTGTCACATCTACGAAAACGTTAAAGATTTTCCCTTTCAATAGCAACCCCACGCAAAAGAGGACACGACAACAAAAAACAATCTCCCAACAAACTAAAGCTGGAAGGTTAACGAAATTTTCCATGGTTTTTCGAATGTCGATGCCGCACTTTTCTGAAAATAACGGTTTTTTTTCAAATTTTTTTTGGCTTTATAGTACTAGTTTATTACGTGTCCTCCATAAGTTTGGGATTTCCCCCCCAACCCCATGTCTTACCGATGCACTCGTAAAGCTGGACACGCGTGGGGCTCCACGCCCCCGACGCGAGACACTGTCTGCTGCTCACGGTTTCCCCTTCGCTCTGTTGATAGCCTGGATTACAGACGGCGTGACACTCCATGCCGTACGTCTGCTTCTCCGATGCGCACGACTCTGGGTGAAGGTAGCCGTTTATAATTGATTCCAGCGGTGGGCACGTGACAGCTGTAAGTATATTGTTTCAATGAACGGGGTTGAGGAAAAATAGTACCTACATAGAATAGAATGTTTTCATGTCTGAACCCGACAACATGGCCGTGTCAAGCAGTCTACGGTATGTGATCAAAGTTGATGACTTAAGCTAGATTACTCCATAGATTACAGTTATAAGGCACAGGGCGGGAAGACATTATGCAATAAAATGGAATATCGCTATGAGCATATTGCCTACGAATAAAGGTACGATTTCTGAACCGGTACGATTTCCACAAATTTGGACGAACCCACGAGGACGCGTAATTACCGAAAACCCAATTTGGCACCACTGGGGTTCGAACCATGGACGTACAATTATGAAGGTGGGGGTACTCGACCCCTTGCAAAAGATTGTTGACACCCAAAAGATTTCCCCACTCCTCAAATAGTAACTATATGATCTACGAACACACCTCGGCATACCGGTGGAAGACCATCCCACATCGCAATAGGCAAGCACCTCCTCATTTTTGATCCGATGAGGTTGTATCCCCTATCGCACAGAGTGGTACACTCCGTGTCGAACACAAATCCCTTCTGGGTGCAGCGGACTGTACCATTTGGGATCTCGTCGATGGGGCTGCACTCCTTCACTGTAAAAAAAAAAAAAAATAAATCAAATAAAAATTAACTAACAGTACTACACGGGATAGTAACGAATTAAATTTATTATAAGATAACAAGTTTTGTCTATGTTGTGCCAAATTCAAGTTATCGTTACTAGATCGTCCTTTTACCATGAAATCACTTTTTGGGGGGGGGGTTTGAGATTTGTTCCCCCCCCACTCCCCCTACAGCAAATCTGGTTCCGTTGTTCGGGGTTACAGCTGTTTCAACCATAACTTTGGCTCATCTAAGGCAGGGCTACCAACTTTTCAAAAGACCCTGAAGTGAGGTATGCTGTACACTACTCAAAGCTTCAACTTTTAAAAGCAAAGCAATTTGCTGCATTTCCGAATAAGTCAAGATGTTAAGGCAGTACCCACATTGGTCATAGATTATTCAAGAAAAATAAAGAAATTGGGTTAATCGTTCATGTCTGTGCTATATATTATCCAATACCTCTGCACACAGCAGGCCTTCCACTCCACGAGCCATTCTCCAGGCAGACCCTGATGGCATGTCCGACCAGGTCGTAACCCGGCAGGCAGCCCACAGCGCAGCCGATGTTCACCGTGGCGCCGCACTCCCCCAGGATGAAGAAACCGTTGGCGGGTGGGGATAAGGGCGGGCACTCGACCACTATGAGACAGGAAGATGTAAAAACAAATTGAGGCAGTGTTAACCCTTTCAATACCATTGGCGACTATAGTCGACACAAAGAATAGGCATGGATACCAGCCAATGTTGCTTGCATTGTACACAAATAGCTGGTTCTCACTAACGTATTCCTCAAACAATTTGGTAATGAAAGGGTTTAATTGGTGTTAGCGAAGTACCGGTATGGAACAGTTTTGTAAATAATATTTTGTAGTTCAATTTAAAAAAGTGTTGTCTATGTTACCGTGGATAAAAAAAACCAAAAACAACAACAACAACAAACAACAACAAACATCAAACTGAGTAAGCAAAAAGCACATCATTTTTTTAAGGGTACACATTGTAGGAGAAATACAAGAGAAAATGTTTGCAAGTCAAATTTTAGGCATTCTATAATCACGATCAAATTAAACAGTGTAGTATTTTGCAGTGTGTAGCAGCCAGCAGCTAAAAATGTTACATTCCTCTAAGGCTGCTTATTTTTTTTTTGGCGGGGGGGACCCGTCATGCCCCCTTTTAGCCAATTGGCATGAATGCAAACATACACCTTCACACACACGCACACACACTTAACCTCCATACCAGATTTCAGCCTCCTAGGGTGAGAACTGAGGCCGCCACAGACTCTTTGGCGGCCTCACTGAGTTCTCTAAGAGTGAGGAAATGTTTGCGGACTGACCAACCGACCAGCCGACAAAGCGATCGAGGCTGCTGGTTACAGCTAAATATGACATATATTTCACCACGTTTTTTCCCCTGGTAGATCGTATCACAATTAGCACACACATGAAGGGGGTAACATATCATGTACTCCGATGGCCTTTAGCAGAATATGACAAGTCAATATGCCCATTTTGTACACAGCAGGGGACCAGTTATATCATTGCGTACACAACATGGGACCAGTTAACCCATTACAGCTTCCTGTGGTGTCTTGTGTAATGAAAAGCTGTCAGGGGCCACATATTTCCTGTCTCCAAGGTACACAAAACACTTGGACGTCCAGGACCTATATTTACCTTCGCCGTGGTATTTTTATAAATGTAATTATTATTATTATTTTGTTTAATACTAAAGCCACTTCTGGGAAACAACTATGAAAGTCAGCAGAGCACTGGAGACTGCTGACGCTCAGACGTAGGAAATCGTATCTGAGAAAGTCTGCAGTTGTTTGCCTAACTGTATAAACATCGTCTAAAAGTGATCGTTTTTATTATTCTAACTGGTTTCCTTTAGTACGTGAATGCTGTTATTTTAACCCGATTATGGGAGTCGTAAACAGGCAAGGAAAAATATTATCGCGGGGTTAACATTTCTGGAACTAATTCGACCGGGAATGACACACACTAGTAAGGTCTGGCCTTTTATATTTCTATCAACTTGATTTTTCTGTGATTCTGTAAAAATCAAATGCAAAACACGTACCGCAGTACTAGTGAACAACCACCATGTTGTAAATATAACAACATTTTCCGCTCTATTTCGAAGTCCTAGGCGGGGGGACCACCGAACAAACAAGATGGCCGGCTATAGGCTTCATTTTAGAGTGAACCCTCTAGCCTTAATCACACATCTAATTGGTTAAATCTGTAATCTGTAAATTGCTCACTACTTACACTGACAGATGGGTACCTTCCATGGGATGGTCTGGTACCCACTCCTGCATATACAATCTGACACATCTACGCTGCCAGGGCTGCTAGTCTGGTTCGGGTCGGGGCAGGCCTTACAGCTGCTAATGCCACCAGGTATAGCCTCGGTCTTATAAGTCCCCATCGGGCACGCTGTCGAATTAGATGTATACAGTACAAATATGATACTATTATGGCTCAAATGTGTCGAATGGAGTCAGTCAGGAGGGGGGGGGGAAGGAGAGAGTGTGGGCAGTCAGGGGGCACAGTAGTATTTTCCTTACCTTGTTAATATTGATGATTATAAAGTCAATTAGTTTATGTACGGATACTTACGATGACATCCTTGCCTGAAACCACTGCCATGGTAACCGGGCGGGCATATACACTCATACTGCCCCGTGGTTGTTCCACACCGACACGAAGCTGAACGGTGGCAGCAGCGCCCTCCTTTGGGACAGAGAGATGAGCAGAGACCAAAATTCTCGACTACGAATTCTCCTAGATGCAGATCTGTGAAGACCATAGAAAAGATAACACTCCATCACATACCTTCATTAAAGATACAACTAAAAGATAGGATTGCTTTTTGTTAAGAGTACATCATTCGAGTCATCTTAAGGAGACGGTCCTATGTTCCCAAGGTACTATGCTCCCAGTGTCCTATTATCCCAGGGTCTTCTAATGTTCCCAGGGTCCCAACATTCCCAGGATCCCAATGTTCCCAGGGTCCTGCGTTCCCCAGCTCTATATAGCATCATAGAGTTGAGGAACATTGGACCCTGGGGACTTTTGGGACCCTGGGAACATATACACTCCCATAAAGGGTTATTTTCAGAAATCCAAGGAAGTAGGCCTTGTAATCAGCTTTATAACAGTCTTGTATGTAATTAATACCTTTAAACGCAAAAAATCATCATCATCACATAGGCCTAAAGATATAGACCTATACTCTCCGATTTCACACAGGTTTCACCTTAAAAAAAGTACTTTAAAATGTTGAATTGTTATTTTGGTATCTTTGCTTAAAAAATAGGGAAACTGTGGGATTGTAAACGCTGCTTTCCCTTCAAGTTCATCTTATTTAGGCTTATTTCCTCATCTATCCGGCTGACTTACAAAGAAACAAAAACAAAACGTTAGGGAAGAAACTTTCTTTTTGGGATTGGAAGAAATTTTTCAAAACCCAGTTTTATTTAACGAATAAAACGAAAACTCCTAAACTTTACCTCAACCGTTCGAGGCAAGCAAATGTACATGTACGTACACGGGAGAAACAAGACGATCACGTGATCAAAACGGGTCCTATGTTGCTATAGTACCCCCCCCCCGCCCACACACACACGTACATTAGGTGAAGGACGCAAATAGGTTTGGAGGTACCAGAGCGCATCATATTCCGAACGCCATTTTCTTCAAGTTCATCATGCATACGCCGATATATTGGTAGGCATATACAGTACGTGCGTATCAGCGTTGACAACCGTAGTGAAATTTCACTACATGAAGTGAAATTCGGACTTGTGTAGTGATGTACGGTAGTGAAGGAAATTAAAAATTGTCAAAACTTAGTATGGTGATATATCACCAAATTTAAGTATTTAGATAAATATTTTGAAAAATTGAAATTTTTCAAGATTTATGTCAAACGTGGCACATGTTAAACCCATTCGTGTTTTTTCTTTCAACTTACAACTTGGCAAAGTACATGTATTCACATTTTTGTGAAAGTATTTAGTAGGCCCTAAATGTTCTTGTTAAAACTTGTTCGAGAGTACGTTTGTGAATAAAGTTCTAGAAACTCTTCCATAAATACTACTCATTTGGCACGGTGAGAAACCGATAACTACCGAAAAGTTGGCATGTAGTGAAATCCATTGTCAAAATGTTTCGACCACCCGTCAACAAGTTAATGAAATTTCGACCACCCGTGTAGTGAAACTTGTGAAAAAACAGTGGAAACACTAGCGCGTATGAATGAATTTACTAGCCTTCGTTTTAATGGTGTCGGAGAGAAGCGTACATGGTTTAAATGATTTAACTACAGCGATATTGAGTTACCATTTGGAAATAAAGTTGAACTAGAGTATCACCCTGTCCACAAGGTCATGATGTTGGCAGTAATATAGGAAGGATGGAACAGTTACGAGTATTGCAAAGGAATACATCCACAATATGAAGAAACGAAAGTCATTTATAGCGGATTTACGTAAATGGGAAGTGCTTTTGTTATTTTTAATGAGTTAATAAAAATAATCCTGTCATATTGGAACGCTCGTGAAAATAAAACCAATAGAGGTGCTTGCCGCCCTATAGCAAACTATCAACGGGAGCCAAACAATGGACGGTTTGAATATAAATAACAGTGATTTTCTGGAGAGGATCAACAGCAATTATATGATTTTTCAAAAGGACAAAATATTACATAGACAAACACTAGACCAGATACGTCAGCACTGAATCGTGAAATGTTTTAAAGTTTTATCAGTGGACGCAATTATGTTCTAAAAACTAGTTTAATAAAAACTGTTTTAAAAACTATTTCCAAAAGCTACGGGCAAAGCAAATACTTCCAGTAATGCAAATCTAATTACGGGTTATTGTTTCGGGGAGTGTAAATACCAAAACATAAATGTTTTGAAAAGTGGTATGGCATCCTATACGAATTTTCAGCAAGTTTACGTAAGGCCAAGGACATTCACGCTCAGTAATGTATCCCATTAAATTCAAGTATAGATCCGTCATCATTCTGGCTAAAGGTGAAATACACTGCGCAAAAAGACATCGGAAACATGACACATTAACGAGAGTATGTACTAATTTGAACCCGCGCCGATGTGTCCTTGTTGGTGGTACAAAATTACCGTTTCCAAAGTTCAGCAGACAAACTTTTCGCTAGCTTAACAATAGAGCATTAACGAGAAGAGTACTTTAACACACAATAATTTCTGGTACTCTGCTGGTAGCCTAAGAATTTTGAACTCGTTAATCTTAATCTTTCAGTGGTATACTTTCTTAAAAGTTTAGCAACGTAGGCCTAACTTAGAAATCGGATACAGCACATTAACAGAGTGCATCCACCATTAACAGGTCTATAACATACAATAATAGGGTTATTTATCGTCGTGATAAACATTAATAACAAACTTATTCTATGTCTCACAGTGTAGGCTAGCCAGGGAATGGGAATAGACAATGCCTTCTAAAAATGTCATCTTCTAAAAGGTTACAAAGTTTCGCGTATTCACGAGTGCAGAGGCAACCTTAGTGAATGGAACTACGTGAGATATACATAAGATTTAATCATATTAATTCGGTATAGGTCTACAGGTTTTCGCTAGAGCAGAATAATTAGGTGTTCGGCGACAGCCGAAATGTGTTGTTTAAAGTTGTTCCACGGGACATGTGCGCCATTAATAACAATGTAATATCGTCTGATTATGGCCTACGTATAACAACATAACGAAGATCCGCTTAATGGTAGGCCTAACTTATACTGTTGTTCTTGTTGTGGATCTTCGTCTTTGAGTTTACGAGTTGGGGTGCGGTACCTTTTGAGATGGGTTCTCGTTTTCGAGTACAGTATACCGGTGATGTGCCCTTTTGCGTGAGTGGGTCTTCGCTTAGAGTATTACCCTATAAAAAGGTACGCGATGCCTTTTGGCGCAATCGTTTTATGCTATGCTGTAGCCTATATACCATACGATATCCACGTCACGGGTAGACCTTTTTGTAGGCTTGTAAAGTTGTATACCGTTAAGGCCGCTATTTACTTTACCTTCGTGTAGAGCCCTCCGTGCTAGCGCCTCAAACTCCTGGAAGCTGTTCAGAATATAGCAGTGGTGCAGCTTCGGCTCGGAGGCCATCGTATGCAGCTCGTGGACGTTTCCGTCTCGTATACCGAAGGTGAAGATCTCCACGCCCCGCCGGACCAAGTCCCGTGCTATGGGGCGCGGGTCGCCGCCGTTGGAGTACCCGTCGGTTATAAGGAAGACCGCCTTGGTCGAGTTTGGGCGGGACCAGGGCGACGATATAACTTTCTAAGCATTGTAGAATACGAATTCTGAGTTATCCTATATACATGTGCTACCAAACAACGAATACTTGAGCGTTGTTACACCGGTATTTTAATTTGTATAATCCAAATTTTCCCAGAGAAGATTGTGATACAGTTATCTATATACATAAAGGGCAAACCGTGTAAATGTATGAATGTTCTGAACTCAGAAACCTGAATCACAATGCCCTCAGTGTGGTTCTGAAAAAAGAAATAGCCATTGTCACCATTGCTCCCCTCCCCATAAATGTTTTATCTCAATCAGGCCAATAGTTTGCTAGTTATTTTGTTCACAATCAAACAAACAGACACGGGCAATTACATCGCCTCCATCCAACTTCGTTGATAGAGCTAATAAATCAAATGACATGTATATACTGTATGATAGTATGTGTGTACCGGTGCCTGGACATCGGGGTCGTGTGGGTTACTAACAGTTTGGCGATTTTGTAAACAGAGTGCACCGGTAGTCATTGAAAACCTCTCGTATAGAAGGTCGACTACAGACTCTATAAATAAAACAATGTATAGCCATATCATTAATTGTGTTTACGTGAATCAGATGTTTTGTATGAGAAGAAAACAGCTTGATGGTGAAAATCGAGAACTTGGGAACAGAATATTTCACCTGACAATAATTATCTTCGCTTTGTGATTTTGCTTATTAGTGGATTTCCTATGGGGCGGTTTAAATATTAAATATGGAATCAATGATGATAATTGTTTTTATCAGTGCAGCTATACCGACCCCAAACTACCACGTCCTAGCCCGATATATTTTAATGTACTCGTGTATACAGCTATTAACTAGCTAGCAAGACGTGTTTAAGGGAAACATCCGGACAAAAAACCGACGACGTGCTTAACCAAGTTCAAGGCGAGTGTCTGCAGGATTTCTAAGCCGACAAATATGTCACGGTTGTCACTAAAGCTAACACCGTGCTAACTTGTGTGTACCTGCATAGGAAGACCACCTGTCTATAAAGACCATATTTTTTCGTTGGCCGGTCTTTATAATAAAAAACAACTGCACCAAATTAGTGCACCAACATTTTATTCAAAGACGCAAAACACACAGTTTGTTTTCGATTGTACCCGGCTAGTATAATAAAACTTCCCTTGTAATGACTGGCGCACTGTTAATTCGAACTTATATCCTCCCAATAAGTCTTAGGAAATTAAAATCGCCGCTCTCGTCCTGATTTTTAAACGGACAGGATTGGCAAGGCGCCGGTGATTTGTGTAACTTTTTGCCTAACAATGATGTTTTAGTTTAGAAATAAAACAGTAATCCACGGCTTTGACGAACTTACCTCGGCAAGTTCAAAGGCGCCCCGCGTATATGTCCCACCCCCCACGTACGTAATGCTCGGCAACTCGGCAGTGAGCAGCGAACATTTGTGCTTGTTGGCGTTCGGTTCGCTCAGGTGATCGACGTTAACCACGACGCGGTGTCTGGAGGCGAACGTGATGACCGAGACCCGCGTGGCCCACCTGGCCACCTCGAAGCCCGCCAACAGCTTCCTGACAAACTTTAGCTCGTTGAAGAAGTCCACGATGCCCACGCTGGCCGAACTGTCCACGAGAAAGACAAGGTCCACCTGGCCGTTGGCCGTACCGCGGAGTTTCTCGACGTGGCCCTTGAGGATCTCGGCGCTGGACATGTTCGAACAGCCGGCTCTGGCCTCGTCTCGCGATCGCTGGGCCAAGACGCTCAAATCACGGGCTTCCTGGAACTCGGCGAGTGTCTCGTAGTACCCTGTAGATCTTAACGTTTCGTCTTCCTGGTCGTCCGGGAAGCTTAGAGTTTGGCCCACACCGTATGTCACATTCCTTCGACTCCGCAAATCGTCCGCGCTCGAAGCAGCTTGTATCGTGGAGGCATCTCTCCACGCTTGAATAGACCGGGTTTGGGCGGTCGGTGCATTGCATATACACGTGTACACCGTTAGGAGGGCGATCGCGAACCGTAATCGGCCGCTGTTCAAAACGGCCATCAATGCAATCGCAGTAGTAGTAGTAGTACCTGGTCGGTTCGACAATGTGTCAAGATATATCATCTTGACCTGTCCCGGTATTCCAAAACAATAACACCCATGCAACCCTTGACTACATGGATGTAAACACGAGCCACACTGCTATTATAAGTATGATCACCATCAGAAAAAAACGTGGTTAGCGTTGTCTTTACCGAACAATCAAGATGAAGATAACATTCCTTTTGTTAACCTAGTTCACACACGCACGCAGTGAATCAGTTAACAGTGTCATTCAATACACGCCTGGGTCACACCATTATAAGATAGCACCCCGTGGAGGCAATACAATGGTGGAAGAACGTGGCGTAAGTTTAGAGATGCAAGTTGACTAGGTCGAACCAGAGGGGCTGGATGTCTATGGGCTGGATACGTTCGTATAGTCGAAGCCATATGATGCCCGTATTGTCGCAGTTCATCTGTGTTCGTCAGGAGCTGCAGAACACGGCAATGCAGAAGTGTTTACCAGTTATGATCGCCTTGCCATTATAAGATCACTCACAGTGACGCCGAAAACGCGCTCTGACAAACCGACGTGCTGTGTACTATATACAATGTACTACACCGAAGTACTATTGAACGATCAGCGTGAAAATAATTTGACGTAAGTCCATTGCATGGGGGAAAACGAAATCCCATGTTTTTATGGCCTTCTCTCGTCTCGGGGTCATCGAGATATTTTAGTTTCCTGCAAAGTTGTCTCGGGGTTATGTCCACATTTTTTTTTAACCGCAAATTACAAATCCGGCACCCATTGGGTTTCCTATTATTAAAGCAACAGTATATCATGGGTGGATATGTGTGCAGCAGCCAGCCGGGCTGATAATCGACACGTGTCGCTACATTTTTATTTTTATGAACTGCAAAATAGATAATTCAGTTACTTACTCGCACACTCGGAATGTTAAGTGAAGGTGTTGATATACTATAGGCCCTACGTAATTCCGCCAAAATATTCCATATGATGTGTAAGCCTGTCTACCATGGTGTAAGATATCATTAGATTCATTGAATATTTCACCCACTTGGCAAGTATAAACAAAAATCTCGGTTTCTCATCAGCACCTGCGTCTGAAAGTGGTGTCGCAATTGATGTTTGTTTAGATATAGCCAAAATGTGATATCAGATGGTGCTGTAGGACACAAAAACAGTGGTTGTTGTTGTTTTGTTATTGTTGTTGTTGCATGATCCTCATTTTGAGTTGGGAATGAATAAAAAACGCATCCCTCATTTACTTTTTGAATAAGCTCTGATGAGAAACTGGGGTATTTTTTTATTTGGCCCAAAACAACAGTCGCGGTTTACGTGACCGCAGGGGGCGGTAAACTATTCCGTACTCGTAGCTAGTACTACTACGTCTTAGGACAGCATTAGAATGATTCAACCAATAACATAATTCACATGTCCCTTTAAACAACAAATATCTTTCTAGGTTGTGGCGGTTGTACTTAGTAACATTCTCTTGCAATGTCTCTAACCGCGACAGGGAATCGTATTACATTATGCAGCCGAATGTGTATTGTCATTCAAATTAAATGTTGGGATGATGACGCCGGGACGTAACAATTATATTGGAAGGAAAACCACAGAGGCAATTTGCTAGAGGAAAGCAGACCTAATAAAAATAAAATAAGTAATAATGGCTGGGGACCAGAGACTGTGTCGCTAACCACACGGCGAGCGGTCACTCAACCCCACAAATTCACACAATCAATGCCGCTACAACTTACAGTCTAGTTGATTGACATACCGTTACTTAGTTCATGAAATCATGGAGGTATAAATCATCTTCTGGAGTTTACCCGTATGACTTACGGTTGACGAAAACCATTAAATATTCTTAAACAAAGGAATGTACTTGCACATTTCTGCGGCTAGCCTGGAGAGTCAACCTGAAAAATGTGACATTTTAAACAGCATCGATTTACGCGCGTTTACACCATGTTGCTATTTAAGTGCGCCGACCTCTTGGTGGCGCACTTCGAGCACCAAAGATCATAATTTAAAATACAGGTTCAACTACTACATGTGTACATAACTACTAATACTTCTGCGACTTTATAATCGTTTAGTGCGTTTGAATAGAGGATCTAGCCGAATTAGACTAATTAAACAGCAATAAACGGTTAAGCGCAAGGCATGTACGTACTTGTACGAGAAACACAAAACAAAGTAAATTTAGTCAAGTACATGTATGTACAATGTACATGTATCTTCATTTATTCAATAAAAAAAAATGACGAATAATATCTTACACAAAATAACAACAAACCATAATGTTTTAAATGAATTAGTCTTTTGTAAGTTAAATCTATCCTTGGTCTTGCTACAAGCTTTGACGTGCAATAGACCACGGTTAGAGGGCGCTGTTTGTACTCGTCTTTAGAAAGGCATTTAGCGTCGATCGACTTTTCATACATATTTCTTTTTGTGTGTAGAAAACATTAATGGTTTGTCTATATTTAAAACAAAATAAATGACTGTTATCGCTTCTCAGTCATTAACCATTATTTATCATGCGTAGTATCATTTAAAAACGAAATAATTTCAACATACAATATTGGGATAACAAAAAAACCTGGAAAATCTAAAATGTCAACACGTAGTGCGGAAAAGATGAAAACAAGTTCCATTTCGGATCCTGACCTGTTTGATTTGTTTTTTGAAATTTAACGGTAGTGAACAATCAAATGCGCACAGGTCTACTGGTGAACGGATAACTAATTCAGATATGGAGGTCATTGGTCATTCGTTGGTCATTTGTAATTCGCAAGTGGCTTATTACAATT
>JAVCKS010089873.1:3173-19313 GCA_032273685.1 Pteraster tesselatus | reverse complement strand
AAGATAAATTTCGAACAGAAGATAAATTTCGAACAGAAGATAAATTTCGAACAGAAGATAAATTTCGAACAGAAGATAAATTCGAACAGAAACTAAACCAGCAAGCGTTATGTTCAGTATACTGTCTCATTCGTTTGGGTCTTTTGGTTTTAAATGTTTCTTTTGAAAATACAGAAAAGGTGGAATATGCCAGCTTCTATACCGGTATTTGAAAAAAGTAGTCAAGTGTACGTTTGTGTCGAATGTGGTTTGATTCGTTGTTCGATTCGTACTACGAATTGAACTTTCATGGCACGGAGTCTGCACCATGAGTGTGGGAGTAATCGGAACAAAACCCGCATAATACGGGCCGAAAACCCATTCACGTTCGCCCGGGATTCGACGTCGTGCCCATCAGAGATGAAGGCGAGGAAAATACCCCATCTCCCAAAATCCCAACGCCGTAACGACAACGTAGAAGTTTTTAGAACAAAATGTAAAACTAAGAACATTCCAATGGTCCTGTACTCCACCTCGTTACCAGAATGTCGTGCCTCTTTTTTTTTTTAGGTGACGTGATGCCTGACTTCACCGCTCCTAATTTATTGTATTGACCGGAATAGATCCCGACTAATGCCGACCTGGGGCCGGGGGAGGAGGAAAACGGACGAGCACCGGAAGATCAGCAGCCGCCAAACAAAACATAAACGTAAATCGATTGCTATTTTAACCAATGGATTATTCGAACACTAACCGAACGGCTGCTCCGACGGATCGTGAGCAACGATTGCCTCTTGAATAATATCGGTTAGCGCGTAGACAAAAACTCTAACAGCTTCAGCGTGTCTTAAACACGTGTCTTATTATTATATCAAGTCATTAATTAGGTGTTCGGGATAGTCATCACGTATCTTCTATACACGAGTCGGTTTCCCCAGTCCTGGGGTTTCCCCCCCACCGTAAGCTCTCCTTCCTGTCACCGTGACGCCTTGAATACTTTTAGTATAGAAATATAGTATCTCGATCCCACGATACGCGACTGTATGAACCCCATCTGAATAGAGAATATACGAAAGCAGAGAAGAATTTATCAAAGATAGGTAACTGGTGACTTACAAGAGTTTCACTCATCAAACGCTCGTCATTACGACGGACGCGCTAAGCAAGGAGTGGGTTACAGAAGTTTTACTTATACATCAATTAGCCATAATTAGCCATATTGATATGGCGATAGGCAACTAGTGAATAACTCTACCAATCTGCAACGTAATTTTAAAGCTGGGCGATATTGTGCAATGCCTGAGTAGCCTTGTGGGGTACGATGTGAGAATTGAAACGATGATTCACTGTTACTGCTTTGTTTTACGTTCACGGCAGCTACGATATGCTTTAAATTTTGGTTTAAAAGGGGCGCGATGATCGCCGTGGCTAAGTAGAACGCCCCCGTTCGGTTTTACGAATTTCAAAATGTGCATTACCGAAAAAAGGGAACAACCGCATTTGTTCCCCTCTTGGGTGGGAGTAGACCTAGTTGCTATTACCCATCAACACGCAGCCAGAAGAACCTATTTATCTTCACTTTAATAGTAGGGTGGATTATTTTGGTATAGGTTACAGAATCTCGTCCCTCGCGAGATTATGGACTCAGGCAGACCATTTCCGACGAGAGTCCGCCTTTAGGCAAATCATTACTAGCAGGATGACATTTTCAATTACACACGACCATCAAAGTAAGGTATAATATTAGGGTTTTTTCCCCCCGGCCGAATTCTACGTACGTTATGATGACGTATATGGTAAATATACATTCGGGTCATATGTCGAATATGCGTCAACATAATAATACTTCCTCTTCGGATTAAAATGCGATCCGCATTTCCATTTTATCCTGTAGCCGTGATTCCTGGCCATCCCGTGCAAATGGGGACGACTTACCCGGTCGATGTTCGCCTGTCCCCCTGAAGGCGAGGTAAGGAAAGTGTGATTATGTACCGGAGACTTTTCGTCTGCAAGGCGTCTGTCACATCACGTACGTGGCCACGTCAATTCGTGCTCAACCATTCCCTCAACCGCCTTCCCTCCCCACACATCTCCTCCTCCCATCTCCTCCCTTCTTCTAGCCCGTGCCCAACGCCTGAAGTAGCCGCGGTTCATTCACCGCAGAGTACCCCCCTCAGGAAGCTCCGTAAACTTCTCTCCGTAACATGCAAACCACATCGCAAATATTTAAATAGGCAGATAGGCCATACCGTCGGAGCTTGAAATCACAACGGGGGAATAGAAGTGGGGAAGTGAGGGGTGTAGGGGAGTGAATGGAGTGCGGGGAGGGGGGAGTGAGGGGAGTGGAGGGAAGTGAGGGGAGTGAGGGGAGTGGATGGAGTGAGGGGAGTGGATGGAGCGAGGGGAGTGAGTGGAGCGAGGGGAGCGGGGGAAGTGAGGGGAGTGAGGGAAGTGAGGGGAGTGGAGGAGTTCCAATCAGTCTCTCCAATTGAAAGATATACATCGTGTAGTGTATAGGGAGTTTAATTAAATGTATGAGTACCAGTGTGATTACGATGTATGCTTTATACTTTCTTATAATCTTATGAAATACGTAGAGGGCGTTTGCGAAATATATATAGAGGGCGCTGTCTATAAGACACACACGCTATCTATTGGCCTTTTCTTCTCAAGTTTGGCCGATATCCCCCCCCCCCACCCTCCTCCCCGAACAAACTGATCGATCACGTCACTCGGAACCTGGTAAACCCTGGCAGCTCGGCGAAGAGGCCCCGCTTTGTGCCGTACGACTCTTTCAATCTGTGGATTTTGCTCGTCCTCCGGTGATCGAGTTTCTGAGGTTCTGTCCTAAATGTTCGTGAAGAGTTTACATGAACCCGTTGAACTCTTCCGTCGACCCAGCCGGCAAGAGCAAGAGTAATGGAAAATTTGCGGGTAATAGCCATTGTCTGGAAAGTTCAGAAGAAAATTATTGCACTTCTTCCGAGTCATCTCGCCACAAAGAAATCGAGCCGTAACGGCAATCTAGGACAAAACCAAGCTGGGGGGGTGGGGGTCAGTCTCTCAAATATTGACACACTACACACTGCCGTTATAAACTACCTACGAGGGACACTTTAAGCTATTGCAGCTAGTATTAGTGCGGAGATATCCAGAAAAAATCCAAGAAACATTATACAGCTCGAAGCAGTACGGCACGGTATCATTTTTGTTTGTCTCGACGGAGCAATATTTTTTTTAAAGGGAGATTTTGTTTCTTGGCCATGACGTTTCATTCCTGTTTCGATATTGCCGCCTCAATAAGTCACAATGCACTGTGCATGTAATCAGCATTTGTGGTTTTTTTCTTATTAATATAGCTTTCTATTTGAGGGTCATTCCATTGTGACTGTTTCCCTTGTTAAATCGTATAAGTACAACCTTTACTATCCTTTATTGTGTACAGAATGGGTCATTCCATCATTGAGAGGGGGAACGATTTGTGGCCGAGTATCCCCTTGTTACAGCGGTTTATAATTCATGTATTGTCCAATCTATTATCCTTCATTTTGACCCCCCTGCATAATTGTTTGGATTTTCTTATTAATTGAAGAACAACTCGATATGTGCATGCTTGCTTGTAATTTAGTGGACGGTGCGTGATACGCGGGGATCGCCCAGAGTCAGTCATGCCGTCCACTTGTAATAACCGATGGCAGGAAAGACCCAAGTATCAAATTAGAGAACATTTTCCGGTCTTCTCAGCCGTACAATTATGTGGGGCATTAGACATTGTTTCTAGGTTAAATATTGCTTTTTGGCTCCTTTAGATGGAGACAGCTATAAGAGCGTACGGGCTGGACAGATTATGACTCCCTTCTTACAATAATTTAGTCATTTTAATTCCCTTCTAGCGCCGGGCCCGTGGCGGCTAGCCGATGCGCCGCGCAGTAATGGTTGCAGCTACCATTAACTGTGTCCATTTTACAGGGTATTTTTTATTGGAAGTAATTTTGTATTTTGAGCTTTCAAGAGAACGGTCAACCTACTATAACAACAAGGTTCAGAGACCGCACCAAACACAACCAAATCTATCAAGTCCTATCAAACGCACGTCATGATGGTGGTGGGGCATGATACGTAATGGCAGGACGGGTCTTGCCTGTGTCCTTATGCAAGATACTTTACACCATAGCTGCTTCCAACCCAGGTCTATTAATGGGTATACTGAGAGGGTATCGAGGTGGTGTATGTGGTTGACTAGCCAGAGCGCTGAATATCCGGCAGCCAAGGCTCTGAGAGCGTGTACATTCGATTTGGTATTAACAAGTTGCATGTTTGCTCAAAAATAAAATGAAAAAATGAAGAGAAAAAAAACCCGGAGGGCCTGCAAAAACAATATTTTTCGGGGGGAGGGGGGGGCTAAGTATCGGTAATATTTAGAGTCCCTTCATAACCAGAGTTGCGACATAGAGGGTACAAACGTTATACCTACGTAGCCATTTTGATTTCACTGCGCACGATGAATACGTGTGTCCTATTATGTTTATGTACTGTTTTCCTGTGTTCAGTGGAAACAAAATGGCCTTCAAATTTTAGGTTGTCGCAACTCAGGTTATGAAGGGACTCTAGTATTATTATTATTATTGGGGCGCTCTCATTTAGTCATAACGCGCAGATTCAAACAAACAAACAAACACATGTATCTTCTCGTTTTTTTGGGCTTATTATAGTTACTATTACCAATCAATAGAAGATTGGATTTATGTTATTCTATGTTATCTTATCTAGAGTGGCTTAGCTCTGTAATACAGAACGACTTGTTCGCTTCAAGGCGAAGAGTATTCCCTTGCAAATTTACCCCGCACCTTGTGCACGGAGACCGGCAGCCGCAAACATTAAGCACATGCACACGACATCTACATAAGGTAGCAGTGTAATGGCGGCCGGTTGTTACGTAAAACCAGCTTACAAACACTCAATCCGTTGCCGCTGCGGTAATTCCCGTGTTATCAACAAAAAACCACGGCGATCCGGTCACCGCCGTTTCTTAATCTGTTTTAATGGATTAACATGTCTTAAATTGATTGCTTTTACTAAGCTTGTGAGCAGGTATACCAATCTGGATTGAAATTGAAGCCTGGACGAAGCTCCGCGAGGGCGACGACCTTTTGGAACACAGAACGTTTGATAATTCCCTAATTGAATTGCTCATATTCACAGTGTTTTGGATTAGCCAAGCGCTACCATAGCCTCCAGGCAGGCATCTGAGGTCATTGGATTTGGGTTGGGCGCAGTAGAGACTGGCTTGACTGCGCTACTACTAAGGAAGGATTGGAGTATTGTTTTAGTAATGTAAACGTTAACAATTATTATAGCTCGATTGGAGTCCATGCCACGGAACCGCCCCATGGTAACGCCCCACTGACCTCTATAGAAATGGATAGCGCGTTTCCTTTCGAAGCCCATGCAGTCAGTTGAAGCTACCGATCCGCCACCTTGCTAGGCCCATCTTAATGTCATTGATTTAGAAAAAGTTCGTTGGGGATTACCACATCAATCACCGGTAATTAGTACGAGTTAACTTTCCACTTTTAGGCTAAGGTTAGAGAACCTTTCAGGCATAAATTGTTGTGCTATAAGAAACCCAATACAATTTTGTCCAACTTTAATCTGCAAAAGTAAAAATATCGTTTACAGTATTGCTCGCTAAAGAATTATCACAATTTTTTGCAGAAATGTTCTGTCAGACGAGTACACGTACCACAGTCGGCCATGACGATATTTATTACCATACAAAATATTCTGGGTTCGATTTTAAACGAAATTACGAAAGCACGTCAATATGGACGGCATATCTTTAACAATAGTCCTAACGGTTCGTCCTTTTTGTCCAGACGTCATTAAGTCCAAAACGGAGAATACCTGAATCAGTTCGACAATAACAATTGCTCGCGTCCAGGTGGTACGACTGCATAATTATCTCTCGAAATCAGTGGCGCTGACGTCGTTTTGTGCAAGCTTTAAAGACACACAGTTTAAAATACGTATCATTACGAAAGCCCGTGTGTGCGGCCATTCTAGGTATATCATTATTTCCATTCACGCAAACGTATAATTGTAATAGATTGTTTATATTTTCCATGTATTACCTCATAATTACGAGTTAACAAGTCGTAATTACGAGATAATAAATGGGGAATGTATATCTTCACAAAACATACCCTTACACTTATACTTTTGAGTGAATAATGAAGGGAAAATGTTGGGAATTTTCTTATAGAAGTCCAATAAGGATAATAATCTAGCCAGGCAACTTTGAACAAAGAGAGAGATTGCCACGAATAGTTCTCTTGTTTGGCGGCTACTTTCGCGGGTCGTCGTTTTCGGTTTTGAAACGTTTAGTAGATGAGTATAGTTGAGTGCCCCCCGATCAGCGTCCCTTTAAGTCTCTGGCCAAGATTCGATCGACGGGCATACAAAAAAACTAGTGATGACATTTAAACGGAAAACTGAAGTAGACGAAGAAATAGGAGGAGGAAAAAAAATTGGAGCGCCAACAACTAAAATAGCGGTTAGTTATGTAAGCGCACATCAGAGCCTGGTCGCATACTAAATAACTACACTTTTTGGGAGTTAGTATGCGCGGCAGGAAAAACAATTTTGATCATTATCGCCGAAGGGCCGCAATAAGCCGCAATCGGTGCGATGAAGAGGAAGCTGACAGTGGCGGGAAGGAAGATGGTTAACTTTAAAGGGACGGTCGCGACCGATGGAACTCCTGCCAAATTACAAAACCTCCGTTGAGTGGAGGTTTCCAGTTCGCTGTATCCGTGTACAATTTCCACTAACTGGCGCTGTAGTACGCCTTTTAGGAAATAAAAGAGGCCTGGGTGGACTGAGGATCGAGGCTCTGTCGTGGATAGGAATTCACGACCTTGGGACGGGGAGGCGAGTGCTATACCACTCAAGTCATCTCCCACCCCGAGTAATTTATTTTTTATTGGCCTATGCTTTCTGTAATTAATACAATAGTACACTTCTTTGAATCAGAATAATTGAATGCACATTATCAACATTCTCTTGTCTCATGCTTACGTTTGGCATGGGAGCTTCAACATGGCGCCCAATGGCTTCACCCCCCGCACCCGAACCCCCTATATCCGCCCACTGATACATACTGCGACGTGGTTTACATTGACAAATCTCGACAACGTCCATTGTATATCCCAGTACAGTGTAACGTCAATGAACTGGTGACATTTACAGCTAGATTCTACCGTCCATAATTGCATATCAAATCCAGGATTAATCAGTGTTTTAAGCGTGCCTTAATCGTTCCGTACACCGTGGGTATTGCCGCCTCTGCCCATAGAAGAAACTCCGATACAACAAAATGCATATTAATATACTCTTCGGTTAAACTATGAAAAGATCAAGGTCAGAACAGACCGTACTGTTATGCTCTTCAGTATCAACCACGTTCTCTCGAATAATATGATATAAACTCTAGTGGTATGCTATAGATGTATCAACCACCTTCTCTGGACGGACGGGGTATACGAGTACAGAACCTAAGATAAAGAACCCTGTAGTGGTAGGGTATACAATTGTATTACCCACTTTCCTCTGGAACGGCATGTATTCAATAAATACTAAAGCATACGTTTCAGACTCCGAACTCCCTTTAAGAAGGGAGCTCATAGAGGGTCGCGCTCATCAAGAGAAAGAGGGCGAGCTGGCACGGAAAGATGGAAAGCGATGCGAGGGTGAAACGCCCCCGGGTGTTGCACGTTTCTATATATACGGTTTGTGCCATCATTATTCTGCAGCACGCTATTAAGACTAGGATTTGGGACCCGGAAAGTGTTGAGGTGTAAACCAACCTGTGTTATGAATGCAAACAATAACCTCGTGCCCCCTGCAGACCCAAGCACTACACGTGTTCCATGGCTGGCCTCACTACGCGAGGAAGAGAAAGAGGTTATTATTACACGTAATGGTATCCGATGACGTTCGCGATGTTTACACTAGTATTACGTCACATCTAGAATCTAGATTCGAATGCCATATAGTGCATGAGAACATTCGAAAGGCAACCGTTTTGTGGGGAAAGTCTTTGTTCCTCTAAGATAATAGAATTTAATGATTTTAGTCTAAAGTAAAGGGACTTTTCTGTCCTTGCGAGGGAAAATTTGAAATCTCAGTGTTTCTGTGTGAAAAATTTGGTTATAAACCAACAAGTATAATTCGAAGAATTAAGCGCCGAACAAGACGTATAGATTTCGTTTCGCTGAGGGAAAAAAGAATTTTTTTTTTTATTTAGTTACATGCCTGAATAAATTTGTGTAATTATGCAAAATATCGACTTCTTCTCTAAAAAAGAAGTCGGTTGTTGTTCAAACTTAGGTGCAGTTGGGTTGGCGACGCTAGTGCTGGGTTTCGTATAGCCTATTACTTATAGTACAGACTGACTACAATTAGAGAAATTATTTTGAAATGTGTCTAACACTAGATGAAAGTTAGACCCTCGACCATGTTGCACAGTTCTAGCTACAAGATGTCCCCGAGCCGGCATCATTGGTATCAAAAACAAGATGCAATATATTGTCAAAATCCTGTCTAAATATTGTCTATAATGGCTGTGAAATTTAGACGTCGATAGACTCATTGAAAATATAATTCATGCATTTTGAAAGGATATGTTTTAGAAGGCTCCTAATTAAAGAACACAGAATTAATAAATCTGCTAGCAATGAAAAAAAAAGTTACATTGGAGAATATGAAACATTGAGTCAAATCGCTAGGAAACATCAATGGCTTGTTCATGTTAGACAGCCCGGAACAGAGACCCATGACAGGCCTACAATAATGCACGGCTTAGTCCGCGGCTTGAGAGGAAGACTACGAGGAAACTAAATTTCAAATGATACGACCAGCACAAGAAAGATGATGTGGTACGTACATCGAAGGTACCCCCCCCCCCCCCAACGGACTGATGCTACGGGAGTGACTTGAATTATCGACTTTATATCTACGAATGTGACGTGCCTGTACGTACAGCGTACTCGATCAAAACCAATCAACCCAGTTCTCTGGAAGTATAGAAATGATGAATGAGGTAATCTTTGATAAATTGATGCCCCGAAAATGCAGCAGATGTGGCGAATAACACATTCACCGTAATATTTGATGATTTCGATGATTTCGTAATCACCAAACTTGCTGAACTTGTTTATTGAACAGGTTAATTTCATGGTGTGCAGTTTTTTGAACTCTCTTCCAAAAACAACATATCTTCATCATTATATCTTCTGCACTATTTTGCAAGGTCAGATATTATTCATAAGCGTCCGTGAATGAGACAACGAAACGCTGACGTACTGTAACATTGGCCTATTTCAGCTGTCGAGATAATTCAAGTAAAAAAAAAAAAAAACGCCGCCCGCCCAGTCAGTCCCACACCTTGTCGCAGCTGACAGCAGCCAGCGAATTGCTGCATGCACATTGCATCCGTTATGAAAATACAAGCACGGACGGACCCAAGTATAACTCTATTGATCGAGAAGCCGGGTCATCGCCATTACGCTATAAAGAGATTTGATAGAAGGAAAGAAGGGCTTCGGATAAATAGGATAAAGCGGTAACATCTTCGATCTGTCGGTGGATCATGTCGGCCTATTTCATTTCCACACATTTGCCACCGTGTTGTCAGCTTTTCGATCCAAATCCAAGTTACGCTGCCCGGCTTCTTTGGCCAATTAATTTGTATATTATTACATGCATCTTAAGAAATAGTGAGAAGATGGAAAGGTGCAATGGGTGCTAACGTGAACAAAAGAAACGAGTATCTGCCCCACAAAATGGCCGATATTATAGGTATTATACATAATCAATGAGGTGTTGATATCATTGGGTATTTCGTGGGGCAGCCCTTTGTTGCATGAGGCAAATATAAATGACAACTATAATTCAAACAAACTAATCAATAAACCCCACAGCATCGTGTACATAAAATTTCTAGATTACAGATGACTTTACCGCCAGTAATCAAGGGTCACAAGTCATCCCCCCCGACATCAAGTCAATCCCCCTCAACCCGGTTTCGAGCGAAACCAGCCGTGAAACGGAGGGAACTCGACCGAAAAAAACGGACATATAGGTTTCAGAATTGAGAGGGAGTTGGTGGGGAAGGGGGGGGGGATAATTTACATCGTTGGGGAGGGTGGAGGGGAGAGGGATCATTCAATTAATTGTAGTTTATGACCAGTATTATGACAACCCCGGGGGATTTCTAATCGGACCTTGACGAGCGAGGGGGAAAAACCGCCATGCGTGAATGTGCTGCTGTCGCATTTAGTCAAAACAAAAACGCGGTTAAATAGAAAATAAAAAAGACTCTAAGCTATATCAGAGACACTCAGAATTTTTTGTTTTGGCCCCTGAGCAAAAGCGGCTGGCTCTGGGTAAATTTTTAATGACCCATCCGAACCGCCGTGTTTCGACAGTGTTCATAATATCATGCTGCAACCATAATTAACTCCACTTGAATGAATGGCTTGATTGGCAATGTTGCTAAACAAGGCGACACGCGGGTACTCCCCTCCATACAGTTGCTCTCATTAAAATTGTGGTAAACAAGAAGAAGAGATAGAACTAGGCCAACGAAGATAACACAAATGTTGTTACATGAAGAGGGGGGTTTGTACTTATACTGTTAAATTGGCAATTTGGTATAGGTTAATTGCCCTTGTTCAATTAGCTTTAACCCGAACAAATCTATCCATAAAAGGTTACAGAGTATAGTTTCGTGTCATTATAGTGTTTTTGAAATGTTAAAGGGGGATTATATACCGCCAGCTAATAATTAATCGACAGGAAAAACACCCTGCAACCATACTTGGATGGATGTGTTCGTGCACCGTATCATCATTTTAAAGCTAACTAATAGGGCGAACGTATACCAAGTTATTTCCCAGTAGAAAATTGGTCTGAAATCGAGCAGTACATCTTTGTATAGTAATCAAACTATAGATGATACATCCATCCGCCTAAATCCGCCAGAAAACAATCTACTACAAAAAGTACCGAGAGTATGCAACGCAGTCCTTGACAGAAGACTAGCTGTAGGCACCCACACGTTCGTGACAGAGACTGTAAGCACGGTGAATTTCAAATCAACATATCACGAGCCCTCTCGTGACTCTCCATTTGAATTTCTGTAGCTGCAGGATATTGTGTTTTGGAGTGCAAATGCAACCACCCACCCATCCATTAAGTTCTTTCTCTATAATTATACGAAAAACCCAATCGATCCACGCGGCGCGCGCTTTTCTTTGGCTATCGATCGTCTGGTGCATGTACCGCGCTTGATTTATGCTGTAGTCCGTATACAAAGTAGGGTATGGACGTCTAGAGAGAGGGAAAACCGGTCGCTGAATTACGCTTGCAATCGATACCAATCTGGTTTATCTATTTTCGATCTGGTTCGCTTAATTTGTTTTAATCATTTTGTAGCGTATACCACGAGGGGGGAATCTATTAATCGCAACGCGCACAGGTCGAAAACACAGCTTTGTGCACAACGCACACAAACCGCACGGCAAAGGATCGACCCCAGTATAACGCTATATCCGCCATCTTGTGGGGCTACCGTTAGCTTGCCTCACGGATACATGAAAGGGTATATCACCCCCAAAAATAAAAGGTAAAAACATTTATACACTAAACCATGACGTGTTTGAACTACGAAATTCAACCTAGGCCCTATCATGCATCTATGAAGTATTACACACAGAAAAACAAAGAATCATTTACCAAACGCAAAGAAGCTAACAAATTAGTTCATGGAAGTCGAGGCCCTGTCGTGTGCGTGTATTCGCGTGATAAGCAATAAAGGAAAAAATATTCGTGCAAAATCGCACCAGTTTACATGTTCTTGCCCCCATACTGTTCGTGTGCCATGTGACGGCCTCAGCCTATCCATTAACAGTGCTAAATGGCCTCTATCATCACCGTCCACTACAGACAGGATAACAATTCCATTGCACCAAATTCATTTAGAGGCCGCTCCCTCCTCCGTGGGTGCCTCAAATATAAATTGAATTTGAATAGAAACACGAGTCTTATTGTTCTTCGCACCCCATAAGAATTATACTGTCGCGCAACATTTTTTACGGGACAGTTGCACCAAAATAACATTATTTCTTTCGGTTTAAGAGAAAGAGTAAATGTATCTTGTAGATATTGGGGAAATGAAATATCGGGCTGAGTACCACAAGAATATTATATACGTACACATTACAACACCAGGCGAGTTTTAGGCAAAACATGTTTTTCTTTGGAAACAGCGTATTATTGTGTATAGGTTGGATAATTTACTGCTAGGCGAATATACATAACGAATAAGAAATCTTTGAAAGTGATTATAACCGCCAAACACTTGCTGGATCAATTTGGTTTTTTTTACAATTTCAGACAAGGTCGTGAAAAAGGCAGAATAGCCCATACAAATCACTTAGTTGAGATGTTATATTTCACAAAACACAATCATGTGAACCGCTCTGTGAAAACCTTTGTGTAATGTTTTGTTTCTTAAGGTATGAAGCTGGTAGTATCCTCTCACCAACCATAATAGTTCAAATGAAGATTCTTACGATATGAAGATGGGGATCATAGACAAAAATGTACCAAATTTACAAATGTACAACATCTTGTAAAGTTTCGTCGGGGGAAATTGCAATCTGTGACCGCCACCTTCTCGACAAAGGCGGGTCAAGACATCCATCCCGAAGGGAAATCATGACATCCACTGAATAAAAGACACCAGACGTGTTTCACAGACGGAAGAACGTATGCCACGTCCTTATAGAATTGTGAACCTCTTTTGTGGAAACCCAAAAAGCAGATACTGTACAGCACAAACTCGATTCATGGCACACGATTACCCAGAACCTCCCCCACGGGCTAACGTGGTATATTGCGTCTTCAAAATACCAGTGAAGTCGTCATCTTCAGTTTAAAGGGATACACCGATTTCAGGTTGTTCCAACCTTGAGAAACCCACAAATGTGGGTCGATTTTGGTCATTTAATAGGTTCGCTATATATAGCGTTATTTGCTCTAAAAATTGCATGCTGGATTGTTTTCAATTATTATTGTTTCAAATACATTAATGCAACGTTTCAAATTTCTATACATCTGTGCTGGAAAACAGCGACGCTGGCTAGAACAGAACTGATTTTGTTTCTTTTTTTTCTCTCAACTTTTTCACACTTAATTGTTTTAGTATTTTGTAAGTATTCTGAAAGATTTTTTTTTTAAAGAAGACTATACCTGAGGTACACAAAAATATTGCACTGTTCATGAATTGGGCAAAATTATGAATTTAACTAACACGATTTTGTTATTGAAAATGTACGATTTATTATTAAAGTATTTGCTTTAATTTGTTCAATTTTTTCTTTTCTGGTGGGGAAAGTATTTCTTTAATATAAACAAAGTTTCACACAATTAATGGAAATGACAGTGCGAAATCACAGCATAATCTATAGCGGTTTGGTTAAAACAGGTATATGAGCCGGTTCGGTCAAACCCCTCCCTGGGTTGGCTTAGTAAACGCTGTTTCTGGGGGGGGGGGGGGGAACGTAATCCGTGCATAAATCCAAAAACAGGGAGAAAATTGGAAAAATGCACTGGGGATAAAAAGCGCGGGAATATAAGTGTTGTATTTCATTATCTTCAGCTGGCCAGATACCTTACAAACGGCTTTACAGATGGCTGGGCGCTATATGATAAAACATATTATAACCTATTAGTTTACACGAATTCCTTACGGGCGTGCGGATACGCCACTAAGTCGTATTGTCAAACAGAGACGGATGAACATTCGAGGCCACCATAGAAGCTTAAAAGGGATGAATTTATATTAAAAACTGTGTTAGTTTACGCGAGTGAATACACAATGGACACGATGAATATCTTCACTATAACACGGACGTATATCAACGGGCTATCGAGGCCACCTTAAAATAACGTTATGTTTCGCGGGCGTACAAAGTAACGAATACCTGACATTGGATCGTGGGCGCATGAATGAACACCGCACGGTAGAATCAAGATTGTTGATTGGTTGTTCGAGGCCACGCGTCGCTAGTGCTAGCGGCACACCAGTAGATTAATCCACAGTTATTAGAACTTGCTTTCGTGTAAAGAAAATGCAATGTTATGCCTTCCACGGTTGTACATGTAACGTGTTATTTCTAGATCCAGTATACATTTATAATATAACGCAATTTTTGTATTTGTGGGGGGAGGGGGGGAATAGCTATCTAGTATTTAATATTGGTGTCGACAAGGTGTAGTTATCAATATTGCAGCCATTGCCAAACAAATGACTTTAGTAATGTCAACAAAAACAATTATTTTAAGAAATATTCTGTGCTTGTCTTTACATTTTCAAAGCATTATGTAGATAGCATACATCTTTAGGAATGCAAAAGTATAATTCAAAATTTAACTTGAATATTCCTTTGATACCTTCGCATAATTATCAAACGTTTCGACCTAAACGGTTTATAATTCCACATATAAACCACGAGAAATGATTCGGGAAATTTAGGGATGTTGCCAACCTCTGACCTTAACACACATACCAAAAACATAGCTTGTCGAAGGAAAACAAGGTAGTTGGTATGTATTCATTATTTTATATTTTGCTAGCGGGGGTAACCCGGCGCCGCCCGGGTTATAAAACACATCCGTGTCCCTTTTATTATTATTATTATTTTTTTTTTAAATGAACAGCGTGTCCCCTATTGAAGTCCGTATAGTCAGTTAAAGCTATCGACCCGCCATTTTACTACTCCCATTTTAAGCCGGACCGTATGCCGGCCGGTGTAGTAAAATGGTGGATCGGCGGCTTCAAATTACCAAATGGCCTACATGTTTCCCTGTAAACCACGGGAAAGGCGCCACCAGTTGTCGAGTAAGAAATTTGTCCGCGTCGACATACAAAATCGACTGGATTAATCACAAAAAGACTTGCAATCAAATTGATTGCAAAACAACAGCAGCTTTTTGGAGACGCGAATGTCCGGCCGTACTGCAGGCAATGGGCCTCCTTTAGGGGCTCCTTTCGTCAAAATATTACCGCCGGTAGCACAAGCTGTTGTATAAGGTCCTTCAGGCGGCTTCAATTTTGACCTCTTCGCTACTTCTAATGTCCCATTTGCATCATTTCAAAACCCCTTCCGCTATGCAAGCCACCTTCTGTTGTCAGGGGCTCAAAGCTGTGTCAACAGGAAAAGTGACTTCACGTACCGTGGGATGCCTCTTCTTCTGATGGGGCCAGGGACGGGATACGATTGTATACCTTTTGTATATTACGGAACGACTACAGTCCTGGAAATATGGTTTGGTTGTTGGACTCCACCCTCCCCCTACGTTGCTTCACTTTAGTTCAGTCAAATGTCCCTGATCTGAATTACGACAAGCTGCTTTATTTCAGCGGTATTCCAACTGCGGAGGATCCCCCTCGCCCTTGCCACCTCCCAGCGTTTTTTCGTAACAACCAAATAGATCACTATATCACGCATAAACACTCTTAATTATAAAAAGAAAAAATTGCAAAGGCACCCCCTCCCGTTAGACCTCTCGTCGGCACAATGTTTTTCCCAAACGATGTTGCAGTTAGTGCGGTTAACCGCGCGTACTATGTTGTTGGGAAAGGAAAACCGACCCGGGCGACCGGTTTTACCACTGGATGGTCGCCAAGATTACCACTACCAGGGGTGACCAAGGTTACCACTACCAGAGGTGACCAAGATTACCACTACCAGGGGTCACCAAGATTACCACTACTATGGAGTCACCAAGATTACCACTACCAGGGGGCACCAAGATTACTACCACCAGGGGGCACCAAGATTACCAACACCAGGGGTCACCAAGATTACCACTACCAGGGGGCACCAAGATTACCACTACCAGGGGTGACCAATGTTACCACTACCAGGGGGCACCAAGATTACCACTACCAGGGGTGACCAAGATTACCACTACTATGGGGTGACCAAGATTACCACTACCAGGGGTCACCAAGATTACCACTACCAGGGGGCACCAAGATTACCACTACCAGGGGTCGCCAAGATTACCACTACTATGGGGTGACCAAGATTA